>KZ061827.1:194303-229001 GCA_002091835.1 Anopheles maculatus
CTCGCACGTGTCGTCCCGGGCGGGACGGATGTTATAGGATGATGATTCTTCGTTATTTTCGCACCATGTTCTCTACTTCACTCGCAGCTAAAAAAGAAAACGCGACGAACTGCGGTGTTTGTTTTGTGGGTATGGGTGTGTTTTTCCTGCGTGAAAACTATTTTCCTGCTGGTACGCTGGGTGTTGGATATTTCCCTTGGGCAAAATATTGGATTATGTACGGCAGCAGATAGTGAGGCAACATGGTTTTTGTTTGTTTTGTTGTTTGCTATAATCATTTACTAACGTTAAAAATTGTTCTCTACTTAAATTTGTCTTGAGTCCTGAGTCCTTAATTTGAAATGTTTTGCTTGTACCACTTCAAATTAAGGACTCAGGATTCACTCAGGAATTGATAATCTAGCTTGGGATACTATGAAGTTCCAAGCCCAAGACCTCTCTAAGGTTTTTACAATTAAAGAAGAAGATGTATGCATGCTATAGTTTAATATTTACTTTGATATAAAACATTTTTTACTAAACATAACACAAACAAACTTTCCACACTTTGTTCTCCAAATTCTCATTCCCTATTTCTACTTCAATAACCTATCACCAAACCACGACGTACGCATCGCTCCTACAAATCCCGCATAATGCACACAAATCCCCTGTTTGACAGAAATCCTTACAAATCGAACCATTTAAAAAATGCCATCCGGAATCCAGAATCCCGAATCCCGGGATCACCGAAGGAACCACAAATAGATGGTCTGACTGGCTGGCCCGGCTAGCTGGTAAACCTTAAAGCTGTCAATCAAAGGTGCTAAAACCCCTTCAATTGAAAAATATCCTCACCCAATTACCCAATTTGTAAACGATGCTGTACGGGTCGGGAACTATGCCGGCCAATCCAGAACGGAAGACCCCTTTTAGCTTTATCGGTAGGTTGTCCCTCGCTTCTTTAGCCATGTGTCGTGTGCAAACACGCATCCGCAAAAGGGGGTTGGTCGGCCGCTACGGAGCGAGTGGTTCAGGGTTTTAATTCAATTGACCACCGTACAGCCGCCAGACACTCGGGTCCGATGGCAGAACAACGGCAGACGGAACGATCAAAATCCCATCGATTATCCTTTCGAGCCTTTCGCCAGTCAAGTTGGTGGCTGAGAAGGTGGCGAATGGTTCTGTGGTTGCGACCGTGTGGCGTCGAAAGACCCTCTGTATTTTCTAAGGGATGTTCTGGATGTTCAGGAAGCTAGTGAAGTTGTGGCTGGTGAAGTCTTCTTGAGGCTGGTCACTGGGTGGGTTTGTTTGATGGAAGGAAATTCGTCTCTTTTGGAAGCGATTTGTCTTAAAGCATGAATCGAAATCGTTCCTGATAGGGCCGGATTTTTTTGTGATAGAAATTTGAAGACAACAAGCAGTTTTCCAATTTAACATTCCAATCGCTCGCGTGAGCAATCCCTGGTGAATAATACAAGGATCAAGCATCGGTACTAAAATTCTTGATTTAAAGCATGTTACAAAGGTAACAAATGAATACAAATGTGTAGAGATTTGATTGTCCAATCTAACAACATGGTTGCAAAAATAAAATTGGACCCAAAACCGACGACGCCATACTACGGGAATTGGTTTGCCGAAATCCAACAATCAACTCGCAATAAAAAACCGGCTCCACATACACACACACACACTGGTCCGCAACACCGAAACCAATTCGCTGATCTAATATCAATGATTTATCGCTCGTACCGCACAGTTTATAGGCTGTAAAACTGGGCGATTGAAAACCCTGCACCATGCTTCCGGTACGGCCACAAGTCCCACACATTACAAAATCGGGCAGACAGAAACTCCAACCAGAGCAGTATTAGGCTACGGACAAGGGTTAAAATGTGTGTTGATGCCCAACATTTGTAGACACTTGCCGATCGGGATTGCGGTTGTGACCGCCAATCAGAAAAATGTGTTACCCCACTAAAACGCTGGGGTTGAGAGCACTCCCTTTTGTTTTTTGCTTGTGTGGAGAACGCTTCATTTCACCCAACAAGCAAACACACACACAGTAGTCAGTTATGATTTTTATGAGGTGCAATAGATGTCCAAGAAGAAAGGATAAAAAAGGCAAACGGCTCAAACCTACCTTCACTTGCGACTCGGTCATACCGAGCGCGTACGCCAGCTTGGCCCGTTCCGGACCGGCCAAGTACTTCGTCTGCTCGAACGTCTTCTCGAGGGCGAATATCTGCTGACCGCTGAACGTGGGCCGGGTGTGCTTCTTCTTGCCGTCCTTGTCCTGGGCGTGATGGTTCTGCGACAAGCTGGCGGACACTGGTGGGGACACCAAGATGGGGAAGAAAACAAAAAGGGATTACAAAAAGTGTCAGCAGAAACGGTCAGGTATTAGAATTCACTGGCCAGAAATTGAAGATAATTAGACGTGTGTGTGTGACTGCGTCTGGACTGGTTTCCGTTACATTCTCAGGAAGAAAAGTCCCAGATTTTTCCTGTCCCAAACAATCGCAACATGTACGCAGGCAATGGAGCAACGTCACACAACGCAGCAGCTGTCACCGACGTGTGGCCCACACCGGGAGAGTGCGCGACGTGCGTCGCATTCGCAAACAGCTTGCGGAGCCTTGCGCGTCTTGTTAGCAAGGTCGTTACAAGCTTCTCGGTATTTTAAGATTATTGCTTACCACTACTGGTGGCATATTTTGGAGCATTTTATAACTTCATCTCGCCGCATCTGGGAGAGGGATGCGTACGAAATATGCCATTGTTGTAGCTGCTTGCTTTGGTCCACCCGGTTGGGGAAAGCTGTCAAATTACATGCCACAGTAACAAACCGCTACAGACGTGCCCTGTGGTACCTAACTGTTACCATTCGCAAGGAGCACCTTGACACATGAAATGAGCTACGAATCTTTTTGAAAGAAATCGTTTTGATCGTTTTTGTTATTTACAAACAGTTTATTTGGTGATTTCCACATTTGACAGTTATCAATCGGTATCATGCGAATTTCATATATGGTTTGTATTATCCGAGTGAAAAGAGTGTTTAAAAAGAGTGTCCTCATAACAAATGTTTCAAGAGCAAAGAGATTCAATAAATGGAACACTCGTCAGTTTCGATAGTTTTTCTATACTTAAACGCGGACCCTAGAACCTAGATTTCTGTCAATATTTTTAAGGTTTTTATACTAGCTTATCAAACATATTCTCCATATGCTTAACATAAAATTTGTTGGAAGTTGTTTGGTGTTTTTCTGTGTTCTATATTGTACAAAGACTCACAGAATATACGCTGTTCAGCTAAAATGGTGCGTCAAGATAGCGTCATTAAGCATCTATGGTCATACCAGTCGATGAATTGAAATTGATTATTGATATTTAGCTATCAGAATGCAACAGAAATGAAACAGATACTGGTAAGAAATTACAAACGTCAGAATATCCGTATGGAGCAGAGTATCTGTCTCAAAGGTAAATTGTATCCCCGACAAGATGAGCATTGTGATACTAAAGCCACCGTCCGCGTCTGAGACAAAGTCGGTCATGTGAAAATCACTCAGAATAAACAGCTGATGGTACTTACAAATCTTAACTATTTAATGGTAAGCGTGTCGTTTATCAGCATACCCCAAAATCTAGGCATCGAGCTATGCTTAAAATGGAGGTATTTACCTATAAAGTATGGATTTGGAGCCCATGTCATCTTACAGATATTACGAGAAGACATTTCTCTTCTTTCTTGACCTATGAACCCCGGTTCTACTTTATATTCTTTATATATTATAACCCAGGATATATGAATTCTTAAAAAAATAGTATAGAACAGCTAGTTTGTTAGACTAAAAGCGAATGTAAGCCACCAAGAGTTTAAATTCCTTAAGGATACTGAAGATATCTTGAGGTTGTTGTAAATGGCGGCCAAATCCGTCTCAGATCATCATATCAGATGAAGGCGTGATGAAAAATTCTTCCTTGTTCCTAGTTCTTGTTAATAATAAGTTTTCCTGTACGAATTCTGTTTCAAGCTTTAATTTTTCAACTCTTTTTTGTTTGGTATTGACCAGACGAACGAATATTGCAAAGACATTACCCAGCTAGAACTTCTGATTTACTTATTCCTCCATAACCATTACTAGACCGCTTGATCTTTAACTATTTCTAATGTGCATGTTGTCAACGAACACATCCATCTCGTGTCATCTCTCTGTCAGCAGCAATAGTAGTAAGGAACAAAATGAAGCAATTTTTTTCATTCACAAAACACAAAGTTTCATCCACAACACTATTAGTTCATAACATCATTACTTATCAAGCCCTTAGTAAAAACCAACAATTCAATTAATACTGCTGATGGTGGCGATTAAAATACCGTCCGTTATCTAGTCCCATTCGATACAATACTCCACATAACCTCAAAATTCCCTGTGAAGAACAACCATAAGAGCAACCAAACAAACACAAAACACAGCTGGTGAAAATCGTTAAATTAAAGCTAGAACAAATCCTTTAAATCTCATTTTTCACCACACAATTTTTTGTTTTCCTAACCCACACGATGAAAACCCGTCTGTCAATGGACGCAGAAAGGAAAAGCCTCTCGTGAAGATAAACAGGAAAAAGGAATTTCCGACAACAACAAAAAAACGAAACGAAACTGCCACTTGGGCCACAGCACAACAGCAAAATAAATTGGCTAACAACGAGAGAATGCCGTCGACGATAATCGCACGTACAATATTCGGCCACCACCGCGTGAGCCTTGCGGCGGCGGGTTTTTTGAAGGCCGTTGATCAGAGCAGCAAAGACGACGATGACGATGATGATGATGTTGTTGTATAGACCGAAACGTACGGTGTATTTCCGGGCTGTATGAAACCACCTAAAAGAAAGAACGGCCAAACGGTATCGTACCACGCGCCAAAACGTGGTCACAGCTGTGGCGATCTGGCGATGGTAGAGAAAAACAAGCTAAAGCCCTAGGAAATGCGTTTACGTATTGTTAGGAATGGTTGAAGCCGCTGATAAAAATAGGACAGCACTCTGGTTGTGGGACAGATGTGATGGAATGATAAGGGGACATAAAAGTATTGCAAAATCTATATCAAATCAGAATGTAGGTGATCTAAAGAATGTGTCCTTGCATATTTCTCAGTTCAGAATTGATTTAGAGACGAAAGAGGTCCAAGAGACCCAAAGTCTCTTAAACTCTACAAACAACAACAGTTCAGAATTGATGAGGAACTTCATCAAAATAATGAGAGCATAAGTTTCCATAAAAAAAAAAACTAGTCTCACCTCACTATAATCTTTTACAAAAACTGAGATTATAAATGCAACAAATGTGCCAAAATGTTGCATGAGCAATTAATTTGTTGCAACCGTTTGCCAGGAACAAAACAACACGCTCTCGCGCACACAATTAATCATGAAGCAACCACGCTAATGATAGTCGAAACCAATTTGAATACAGCGTAAATAATGTCGATCTGTTTTGTGCGTATCGCTTCTAAATGGAGTGATAGATGCCACACGGCTTTTTCCGAACCGGGCCGTCAGTGTCTCAGCCTCAGCTGACATTGATACATTGTAAATGACGCAGTTGTTCCAGCCCATACACCACACAGCACTGTTCGACGAATGAGCCCCGGAATGTTCGCCGGCGCGAAATAGAGAATTAATATCTAAAACTAATGAAACTCTAATTAATGTCCGCCCAAAAACGGCTCCCGTTTCCACCCGTTTGCTTCGTGGAAAAGCGTGGAAAATTATCATCGACAACAACGAACGATTCGGAAATGACATCCACACCACGTCGCCGGCTTCTGCATTGCTCTCCGACCGTGGACAACACATCGATAGATAGATAGATGGGCCATCCAGCTTATACGCGCGGAAGGCTCACACACTCACACCGAGGCAAGGAATATAATTAAAGCGAAATAATTATGCCTATGACATATGAATGTTGGGCCAAGATAATGAGAAACCGCGCGCACATCGAGCGCCATTATGTGCCCGTGCCAGGAGATGAGCATTTGTGGTTGTGCACCACACTACACGCCAGTATCTGATCGAAAACCGTGTCCCGATTTTGGAGGCAAATGTTGGAGGGGACTTGGCGAGAGGTGTGTCTGCCGTGTCGTATGTCGCAGAAGGCATAAAACATCGATTCGGTATAATTATAAAATAAACGTAACATTTATTACAATTAAAACTACATAGATACGAGATGCGGGAATGTGATAGTAATTAATTGATCAGCCCCACGAGTCGTGACGTTTGTGGCTATCCATCGCGGTGATCGTGGGCTAGTAATTGGGAGGCTTGACGTCTTCGGTAACGTTGTACTAAGCATTCGAGCATGCGTTATGAAGATTTATCTTATGGCAGCTACATTAGATTGTACAGATATAATCCTCATATAGAGAACTAATTCAAATTAGCTTGTGCTATCAAGAAATGTTATGTCATATTAATTATTATTATTCATCTATTTCAGATAAAGTATTGTCCACGAAAAGCTCATATAGTAAGTAAATAAATTATACACGATTTGTTTTCCCGATACAGGCAATATGTTCTTTAAAATCGCAGTCCTGAATTTACAACCGTAATCACGCCTTTGCCGAGAAATGGGGTTACAAACACATTATTCCCCAAAATCCCAAAAAATCCCATCTTCCTTACGCTGCTGCAACCCGATCGGGTACGGGACGCGCACTGGATTAATTATTCATATTTCTCCGACCATTTTAACCAACCATTTGTATGTAAATTTTTACCTCTTCTGTTCCAAATTCCGGGCCACCGGGTCGTCCTTGGTAAGCCCGTAACCGAAACCCCTTTTTGGCGCAATCAGGCAACGAAATTGAACCCCTCGAAAGGACCCTTTCGGACTAATAGAGGCAACCAATCGGAATAAAAAGGCTTCCACCATTGCGATCACGCTTAAGGATGCTAAAGGGATGCGTTTCGTATTCTGAGGCAATTAAAACGGGTAATCATAATTAAAGTAATGAATGCGATAAATATTTTAACCCCTCGGTAGCGCCATCACTCCTTCGCGCGTGTCTCTGCCTCCGTTATAACCTAGAACATTTGCAGACGAAACGACCAAAAAAACGAAGATGATTCTTGAGAGCATTTCTATGTGTCGTAAAATTAATTCTCTACCACTGTACGGTTGTCCTCGGAGAGAATTTATCGATTTATGATCTGCTGCAACCACATAACTAGACGCATAAAGCAGGCGGTACTGTAACAGCTAATGTCATCCTAAAAGCGAAAGGATATCGAACTCCATCAATCGCGCTTATAGTCAAACCCCATTTCGCTATTGCTTCTTTGGGTCGGGAGCCATTTGTACCGGTAACAACGCATGAAACAATGTTTGACCAAACGTCGAACAAAACGATTACAAATGGGTGATAATTCTTTTACGACCCATTCTACGGCCCATTCTTAATAGGGCTATTTTATGGGCTTTTGAACGGGGTGTAGCGATATAATTAGCGAAGCAAAAACCCTGGAACGGGCCATTTCGGTAGAGACTGTATAGCCGGGAGAAGTTCGCATCGATGATGATGGTCACCGCCATGATAGTGATGATGTTGCCCATTCTTGGGTCAAGCGGCCCCGAATGTTTGACCAGTTAGAGAACTATTTACTAGCAGAGTCTATTGGCCGAAGCAGCAAAAACAAATCAATTTTATGATGCCGATTGAGAGCTGGTTTGCTACCGGAATGGTCCATCGAACTTCACAAGTGGAGCAGTAATTTACTGAGGCCACAAACAAATGTTTCCGAGAAGGACATCAATTAAAGGCTATTTTCTTTCACGTCCAATTGTTTGTATATTGTTCGGCACTCAAGTATTTGTCTAGTTTTTTATTGAGTTATACAGATTTTATGTTTTATTTTTAGCGCTATAGCTTCATTAAAGCATACCAACAACTCCGGCCAACTTGCAACCACAAACACTGGTTCGGGAGCTTGTAGCTTTAACGGCCACCACCAACACCGCGTAAAGATGCTGCTACCCTGCCCTAAACATCCGCCCCCTTAGGGATGTGTCCAAACATCATTAAACAGTGTAAAGTAACTAGAACGATAATGATAACGATAATCACCAGGCCTTCGCCTTCGCCTGCCAACAATATCGCCAGTCCCCAGTTCCGACTGTTTTGCAAGAACAGACCCAACAACACCTAGATTAAAGTTGCTGCGTCGGAAGCGTCGGAAGCGTCACCGCGTTCAAGTGAGCGATAAACATAAAAATGCTATATTAAATCCAGCATCGTAAGATGGTGTGGACGCTGGTGGCTGATAGCACGAAACGATACACAGCGCATCAGCTGTGTGGAACAAATCCACGCCAATGAAGACACCGCAATATGTTAACCATTCCACGCCATGGCCCACCACTCCTCGGCAATGCCGCGTGTTCTTGTTCTCTTGCCCCGAAAGGGTCTTTGTACGAGCAGGAAAAACTTCCAGCGAGAACGAAATTTTTCAACCAGCATCAGTCAAGCGGACGCACCATTCCGTTGCTGCATAATGGCCAGCAAATGACGCGAAATACTGCGGAATTATAACATTTAATGATCATTAGTCTGGGAAGAAGATCTTGGCAAGCAACTGCCACAGGAGGGGCCGAGATTCAAAGCATCGCTTTCTTCTTTTTGCCGCCCTAAAACGTGCAGCTCAGCACACAACCAAGCTGTCAACGTGATGGCAGGCAGGGCGCATCAACTTCATCATGCCCGTAGAACGATCGACACCGAATGGCACACTGGCTTTTTGTCTCCTCCGGGTGGTTTGATGCTGACAGACCGGTATCTCCGAAACCTACGAAAGCATGGCTGGCCACGTCATTATCGGCAGATGGTGCTTATTATATTAACGACACATCACGTGATGTACTCCCCGGCATTACATGTTTCCCACTGCTCCGGAAAATCCCTCCGGAAGGTAGACGACATTTGCTTCATCTTCATCTTCACATTTCGCGAAAAACGGTCCAAGTTTAACACCAATTTTTTGTTTGTGTCGGAGGCTTAATGATGCGAGCGGACACCGTTTGATGGAGCACACGGATACAAACGTGCTCCATTTTGAGAGTGTTTTAGTTTGAGTAGAAACACTCGGATGCGTATATTAACTTCTTTTATGTAAAATAAGTATCTTTTACTAACAAAAATAGATTAAGTTATTGGTTTTTGCTATAAAGCAAGAATGGTGGAGCATATTAAAAGGAAAAAGAGAACTCCTCAACGTGTTCTTCGACGGGTTTTCCCAACGGGGAGCCTTGTAAAAATATAAAACCCTTCCAAGCATTCTTTCACATACATTCTTGCACATCGAAATCGAAAGGGGAAAATCCTTGCCTACACAAACACACATACATACAATCGAGCAGGGCACACCGAAACTGCTGTTATCTCGCTTCCACAAGAAAACCGTTCCTGGCAGCATCATAATCATCATCCTCGGCACGAGTTGCTACAAACGAGCGAACCCCTCCTGAACTTCAACTTCTGGCCACACAAAGCACACGTACACAACCGTACACCACACTAACACTGTGTGGGTGATGTTTTAAATTTCCTTCTCACACGTGCAGGCAGCAGATCGTTTTCCCCAATTTTTCGCCCTCCGAGTCAGACTGTTTGGGGATGGTTTTTTGAAGACTCCGTGATTGGATGATTATGGAGCAACATCATTATGGTGGGGCTACGGGGGCCAACCAGCCAGCCAGCAGTGAAAATTCGTCTCACACACAGCTGTGTGTGTCAGAGGAATCTCAAAAACGAGGCACGAGAACTACGACGAGCGGGCCCAAAAAATGGGCTCCAGCAAAGCGGTGTCCTTTCGGCGAGATACTGAATCTTCACCACTATTCACCACCGTTTTATGTATATTTATGAGGGAGCTCATTGGAAAATGAGATTTTTCTTCCTGTGACTCACTGTGTGCCTGTGTACGTGTGTGTGTGTGTGGGTCCTGGTAGTCAGCTCCAACCAAAGTATGGAAGTCGCAAGGTACTGCTTGAAGCTGCGCCATGTTTCTTTTCTTGCTTGCCTTGTTTAAACGAATGGTGCAAATGTTTCATTTATTTATGAATGTATTCCATTTTGCTTTAGCTCCCCTCCATTCCCCACTCCCATTCCACCCAACCTCCTTACCCCCTTACGATGCTTTTTCTTTGTTTTTCTTGCTGTGTTCTTTGCGCTCAATCTATTTTTCTAACACGTGTCTCGTTCCGGTTGCTCCTTCTTCATCGCTTTATTGCGAGCGTGATACGCGTGTTCCAACGCCCGAACAACAACAACATGCCGAACACATATTTTTCCGGCCTTCATTTTCACCCATGGAAGAAACAACACATTTCGGGGCGTCACTGAACGGCGCCATATAATATGCGTTTATGGTCATCAAATTTAAATCGAATCTCATCAACAACATCCTTGGGCGGATGTTGGTGGGTCCGCTTTTTTTGTGTGTTTTCGTCTTTTTCAACCAGTCCGACGGTCACCGGAGCTGGAGTGTGTGTGTGTGGTGAACGGTGAAGAATAAATGATTTGATGGTGTTTGAAACACTATAGACATAGTTTCGCATGGTTTGTGGAATTCGAGGCCACCCTCGGAGCGGGTTTGGGGATGGTTTCCTAGGGTCCGCGCATAAATAAGAACGAGGGACACTTTGTGCGGGAAAAATAATCAACAAGGTATTTATGAACCGAGAGGTTTGGGTCCTTGAGAGCGGGAGAGCGAGGATATACTGCTGACTCAGGGAAAATAATGATGCCTTCCCGTAGTCGCTCGGTGCTGTAGGTCAGGAATATGGATCGTTTTTTAAAGCGATGCTCATCGTTTTGTGTTTGTGTGCTATTTAAGGAATGAAAATAAAGCATATCGATCCTTAATATTACGTCAAACCAAAGAAAAAATCTTATGGCCTAGCAATCCACCAAACTGTTGGTCAACCTTTGCATCAAAATATAAAGGCGTTATTAATTGATCTAGAGCAGCGATCTAGAGAGTTAAAATAGTTGAAGAACTACTTTTTCAAGTTTGCTCCTACTCGGACACGGACTCGACCAGATTCCAACAACCCTTCAGTATAATGTGACTATCAAATACAGCAGAAACTGATGAGGCAAATCTAGACTTTATATGTACTTTGTTCCATGGGTCGCAGCATTCGTCTATCTCTCAAGATTCCAAACTGTGGCAGAGACCTAATATTACTGCAACAAAACTAATTTTAATCCACAGGGATTCTTTAAACACTGATAAATATAAGTAACCGCAACGGACCAAAAGTTTAAGAAAAGCTTAAAATTGGTGTATTCTTCCGTTATGGAACAATTTAGTTATGAAATATACTGATTTATTCGAGAACTCAAATGACAAACAAGAAGTAGCCAAACGAAATTGAAATATTATAAAAGGGCAGTCAGGTGGCTGATACACTAAAAGCGCCCGTTTTACCACGGCAGGACTGAGCATCAAATTCTGCCAATCTCCCAGTACACAGGACTGACTATTCTGACTGACTATTTGGATATAACCGAGACATCAAAATCAAAAAATGACTGCCAAAACAAGATCTCTCGAGATTTTAATAGCCTAAAGAAGAAGATATATTAGAAAATTTCTCTATGAAACCTTTGGTAAATCCAGAAATAGAACTCTCTCGAACTCATCTATTTTAAATACCTGGTCAATAAAATCCAGATAAAGATGAACATTTTTGTTCAAATCTTTGGAGTTCATATCTAAAATGAAGACAGTCACACCGAGTGCACGTCAGATCAAAGAGCCTGCCAACTGAACTCAGCAGTGATCAAACCATATCCAATTATTTTCTACTTCTACTACTGAACCGGACTACCGCAACTGATCACTCAAAGATCCCAAAAAAGCTGATTAATGCCACCTATATGTGGATTCCAACTCATCAGAATTATTAAAGTAAATAATAAGGCTTCTACATCATACTCTTAACATTCTTAAGAATTAAAAACCTTTTGTTTGAGTTTTTCAATTTCACACAAACACTACGCTAAAACGAGAAGTTCCCAAGGAAACAGAAAACGGATTTCCATTTGACTGTGTGAGTATTATTACGGTACACTGGTCCGCACACAACACCAACAACACCCCATCTTTCTCCACACAAAAGTGTGGATGTCTTTGTGCTTTAGCGAACTGCATAAATGCGCCACATTTTCCATTTTGCTGCTCACCCAAAAAAAACAGCACACATCCCCACTTTGTGGTCGGTTGTTGGTTTGCACACAGTTGGTTGCAGCCATTTTTATTCTAATCCACACATACACACACATACGAAGTGCATTGATTATGTGCATGTTTTTGTCCTACTACTAGCTTCAACTGCAGCTCCATCGTATCTGTTCTGGTTTGGAACTCTTGAAGCTCGTGGAAATTAATTTCGTAAGTTAGCATGGCGGTGGCTGTTGTAATTGCAATTTGCAAATGCAACAATAAAGTTCGATGAACTGCGGGAAAACAAAGCGCTTTTCCCACACAAATGGAGTGAAAGTAGTAAAGTGGAAAACACAAAACACAAACAAACCATTTCTGATTATCAGTACAGCATAATACCGATGCACTTGTCGGCTCGTTACGTTGTGGTGTCTCCATATGGTGTGTGAGCTTCACTTTTTTTAAATACATCGTTTGAATTTTAATCCTTTTATGTTCTGCTTTGAGAAAAACTGTTTTCCAGCAATTAAAATGCTTGCTGTAGGGATGACAAATCCTTGCCTTCTTTCTGCCTTCGATCCACACAAACACACCGTTGTCAACCGAAACCTATGGCACGTTCGACTGTTAATTGCATGTAATAGAAATGTTTGCTCGTCACGGAATACCTTCCTACGCTGGTGCCGTCGAGCTAATTTCGGACGAGGTAAAGTCACCAACAATATATAGCAATTACCGTATGCTGATCGTGCGCCGCGCGCAAGAAAATGACGCTACAACACATGCTGTTTATCGAGCCACGATTACTTCCTACGTGTACTGATGCGGTTAAATGGGGGGTGAGAGGAAGGGTGGGGCGGTGAGCGGTAAACATGACCTGTTCCCACTTTCCCCCAAACGGGTAGGGTTTAATTAAATGCAATAAAATTCCAACCCATCGGTGGGTAATGTGGGAACGCACGCTGCATATCTAAACAAACCCCTTAATGGGTCACGTGCCGATGTACCTGTGTGGGGAGGTACGTTTTCCGTTTGTCCTTCGATTAGCTCTGACTGACTGACGGTGACGATTGCTAATGTCTGATAAGGTTGAATCGATCGGCTTACTGGCAATCCCAATCGTGCAACGAGGAAAAAAGGGTTCACAGCTTGAGGTGTTTTATGTCGCGTAAAACTTTAAATAGGAATATCAAATTAAATTAAGGAAATTACAAGTTTTAAAGACATCGTGCATTATACCTTAAAATTAGAAAAACGTTTCTTGGAACATCCCACGAGCAGGACATTATTCTATTTGCGGAACCACCCGTGTAACAAGCGCGCTGTCTGATTTGATCGATTGTAACAATATTTATTTTTATTACCAACCGTATACAATTGACGTGATAATGTGACGCATATCGCATCTATTGACGATGCTGATAAGCACTATTTATTTATCATCCATAGGGCTAGCAATGAAACTTTCCTATTTGATGCTTATCGTACGTAAATCGATGTGTATCGATTAATTTACCCCGAGTGAGCTAACGATTGATGGCTTATTTACGGCTTTTTTACGTACTTCGAGAATCGAGATTTTCCACCGGTTAGAGAGTAATCAGATGGAAGGGCTTTCAACACCCTTGGTTAGGGTATAATTCACCTGATGAGAACTCTAGTCTCGATACACCGAGTACACTGTCATTTACATGCGACTAATTGAATAAGTGTAAAATCCATTTTCCATTTCCACTGGTACGAACTCAGGGCACGTTTACGATACAATAGCGTTCCACAGTCTGGGTTCAACCCCCACTTGAAGTCCGGTGTCCGGTGTACTTGGAACAAACTTTCAGCCTCATCCCCCAAAGCTCGTCCCACTCCGTCCAAGAGAGGACGAATCAATAAAGAAACAATTTAACAGCTGTCTATCGGTCAATTATCTCTGTCAAAGCATCATCCCAGGGGTGAAAGGGGAGGGAGTGGGGGAAAGGAAACACGACGACGTTCCGCGACGATTAAAATCACAAAAGCTCTGACCAAACGCCCTAGGCCTGTTCCTGTTGTGCTGTGTGCTTCAACATGTTTCGAATAATTGATGATACTTCACCAGGTTCACCGGAAAAACTGTCCAGACATGATAGCCCCGTACGTGCGTGTGTGTGTGTGTGTGTGTTACCTTCTGTGGTAGAACTTTTTGGGCTCCCTTATGCTGCACGCTGTACAATTTGCGGCAACTTCATCAGGACCGCAACCAAGCGACAAGCGGCCCGTAATTTCCACATCATTTCAAGAAGCACGTTCACCGGCACCATCACCATGCTTGACCACTTGCGCCATTGTATGCAATAAACGAGAGCCGTACCGTTCTAGCCGTAACAGCCCACCAACCGGAACCGACCGGGTTCAATTTGCCCAAACCCGCCCCCGCCCCCCATTGGCGCAGCACAACGTGCGGGATCATCATTATCCGGCTATTGACATGCAATGGACGACTTATAATAGAGAGTCAAAAGTCTGTTAACGTGTGCCTCGGGGACTTCAGGAGTTGCCCGTACCCGTAGCCTGCACCGGACATTAGCAAACCAGCACCGATAGTCTGCATGCTGCACCGGGCATGCATTTCGTTTCGGCATGCGGTAACCTCTTAGTCCCTAAGCCTGTCGTTCCACCATTGGCATCAGCAGAATCTAAATCGTGACCATGTCTGTGGAAAATCTAGACTGCAAACCCGACAAGATATTATGCCTACCAGTGGCTACGCTACCGGACTGTGATACTGGATGACTTCAGATTGCACGATGCTAATGCGTCCGATATTGACCACCCGAGGGACGCACATCTGGATGCATCTGGATTTATACACCGAACGCCGGGTTTCGATGCTACTGACATGATGGTCCGGCTGACAAAGACCGGTAATTCTTTGCACGCTAGTGCAGGCACATTCAATGTGGCGGCAATTCCTGGTAATAAGTCGATACATCGGTTGTTGGATCGCCTAAGTGACCTCTTTGGCACGGACATCCACACCGACTAGTGTACGAACTAAGTGGACAAAGTGACAAAGAACTATCGGACTAGTTATCGGCCGTGCCCTGGTGGCTTAATGGATCGCTGGAACGGTGCCCAAAAGTGGGAAATGGATTTCGAACTATCGAAGCCAACGTCGATGCTGATGAGCAAAATTCATTTCTCGTTTCTAATCACGCCTTTAAAAAGTGGACAATATTTGGAGACGCTATGGCAGCCTCTGACCGTTACATTCTGAATTGTTTAGGACAACGTTGCACTTTAAAATTATTAATTCCTTTCTTTAATGTCCTCTACTTGTATAAAACCCTCTTACAAATCTCTTTGCGAAGTCTTCTCCAAGGACTCGCCTAAGTTTATCATTATAGATAACGCACGAAAGTAGTCGGCATCCATTACCTACAGGACACCTAACCGACGTACCTAATTGCGACCGAAACTAACAAAACACGGCGTAAACATATCATCCAATCTCCTTCAAACGTTGCAAGGCGACCAATTCGTCCAACGTCACAACTTCCCCAAAACGGATCATCCCCTAACCTGCAGTAACTGTTATTGAAATTAATGCGACGATATTAGAGCCCAATTACACGCACTGCCGGTACACTTGGGGTTACACCGACTGGGTTGTAATCGACACCGTATGGTAACTTCCCGACGCCAGCTTTTTAGGCCAAGCCCGACGGCATTTACGACATTCAATCATCGTTTTTACGGCAATCCATCAAATTTTCGATGATTAATTGGGACGGCACGGAACACGGAACCAACGAGTTTTACGAGTACCGGTCACCGGAAATTGGGCCATATCATCATACCGTGAGTGTGTGTGTATGTCACCCTTTATTTCGTGATTAGATAGATTATGGAAGATGGAAGGATACTTACTCGAACCGAGCCGATCACGCCATGCCATCGGGTTCGCTACCAAACCCTGCAAACCGGGCCAGTACAGATGCGTCCGGTCGACGAGTGGGCCAGCGTGCGCCTTCATCGGACCGTTCGCATGGTTTTGCGACAGATACTGCGCCATGTTGGCTGCCGCAGCGACGGCCGCCGTAAAGCGGGGCATTCCGCCTGCAACGAAAAGTTCAGCACGCGGGAGATTATTTTCCGGGGAACCGGTTGTAACTGAGGCTTCGTTGCATCCTAAGCCGCATCGCCTACTTACCTCCTAAGGCATTCAGTTGGGCGGTGGTAACGGGTGGTGGCCGCGACAGTATCGTATCGATACCGTGTGGATTGCTGGCCGAGCTGGAGTGTGTTTGCGTCTGGGAGACGGCCGTCTGATGGCCAGACCCGGGACTCCCTGGCCCAGAATGTGGTCCTTGGGCGGAATGTTGCTGCGGGTGTCCGTGTTGCTGGTGCTGGGCCGCCTTCATCTCCGTCATCGAGTGAAGCGCCGCTAGCGGTGGCCCTAGAAAGCTGAGCTGCAACTTGTGGTCCAACATGTCCGAGATGGTGTGCGTCGTTTTGCCCTTCGAACCTGCCAGATGGTTGTGATTGACTGCTCCGGAGCTGTTGTTATTGTTACTGTGCAACTGATGGTGATGCTGCTGGTGATGTGGGTGATGGTGGTTTAGCTGCTGATGTTGCTGATGTGCCAGCTGATGGCCAACGGCGGACAGCGCGAAAGAAGCGACCGATGAACCGGAAGCGTTAGACGGCGGATGACACTGAAGCGATCCCGGCTGTGGACCACAGCCACCGTGGGACAGATTTTCCGGACTTCGAGACGATCCAACACTGTCCTCGTGAGGGCTCCCGGATAGGGGATAGCTTCCGAGGCCCACCAGCTCACCGTCCTTCGTTTGACTAGAGTACGACCGTGCACTGCCGAGTGGACTGCCGCACGATTCTTCGCGCCGATGCTTCGAACCGGGCTCACGACCTTCCGGATCCGGGCTACCTTCCGACCCGTAGTTACTACTGTTGAGCCGGGAGCCGTTTACGGGGCTATTACCACGCGACCCGTCCGGTAGGATATTGATTTCGTCCTGATCGTGGTCCTGCTTCTCTTGCTCACCCGCTCCGTACGATGTCCCGGTAAGATGGTCCGAAATGCCAGTCAATCCTGTACCATCCACCGAAGTACCGTGATACGAGCGTCCGTAAGGACTACCGTCCGTACCGTGCTGATCGTGTCCAGCCGCACCGCCAAGATACAAATTAACCGGACTACCAGTATCGCCGTGGTGTGTCGGTACGCCGGACCGAAAGTGAGCGTTGGCGTGCTGCGAAAGGTTTAGCAGTGAACCGGCGGCACCGGTGAGTGTGGCGGGCGGCAGAGCTGGATGGACGCCGGACGTGTCGTACGCGGTGGACGGCGACGTCGCCGATGGATCGCGAAAGCCGAAATTGCTGCCAAAGCTAAAGCCATGCGTTCCGAGCAGTCCCGGTGATCTGAAGGCCGCCAGCGTCAACGCTTGGTACCCGGTGCGGACCGGGTCGTCGGGACCGTACGACTCCGTGCCCACTGATGTAGGCGCTGGCAGTGTTCAGCGCCTTCAACCAGTATGTGAAGCAGGTTTACTTGCTTTTGTTTTTTTTTTCAAATGTGCTTCATCAAACTTCAAAATTGCGTAACTTTAGGTATTAAATCACCAATCTGTTGAATTTATGTAATATTCTTTTAATTCTCAACACAAACCACTTTCACAATCAATAAACTCCTGTTTTGATACACTTTCTAACTCACTTTTCCAAGGTTTCCACACAACAAAGCATTTCTTATTCACTTCTCACTTTATTCTTTTGTATTATCATGTACACTTTGTTTCTTGTTACGTACTTGTTACGCTCTTTTTTCTTTGCTTTATTCGTGTTTCCTTTATATGTCTTCACAATTAATTTACTTTTTATTTTCCACTTTTTATTTCGGTTTCTTATTCGTTCACTTTCACAATCAAAATCTTTATTCGCTTTGTTTTCAATTTGCGTAGAAATTATCACAAAATTAATTAAGATCACTGCATAATTCCATCACACGACACACACACGTTACGTTAGCGAAACCCCGCACGCACACACAGCACACCAAAACACATCCGGATGTCGCGAGGCAACGTGCAAGAATGATGTCGACCTTTGTAATTCGGAACCGGATCAGGTAGGCCTCGGATATTCTGTTTATCAACTTCAAAAGCGAAACTCCTATCAAAACACGCACACACACAGAATCACTCACGGACACGAAAACAAAGCGATCGTTCAAAACTGTGACTTCCCGTAAGTCGTAAGGATTAGAAAGTTGAGTCTCCGTGTACGGACGACTGTAGCAGCACGACCAAGCAGCAAAACCGTCCCGTTCCGGTCAGTTGTTCAGCATGTTCTCAACAGCAGCATCCCAAGCGGATGGGTGAGAACCGTTTGGGTACGTTTGCTCCGCCCATCGATTAAAAAGGGATAAAAAGGTGGAGCACCGAAGTATGCTGCGAAGCAGGCCTTTCCGTGTTTTTGGTATACGCTGAACTGAGAAGGCACGTGTTAGAGAGAGGACCGAACCGAAACGAGAAGACCAGAAAAGGAAAGCAGAATAGCCCGAATGCCACAATGTCTACGTTTGCGCACTAACAAGCTGCACATACACAGAGACATACAGTGGGCCGTAGAAACAGCATAGCAAGGCGACGCAGTCTCTCTCCCGCTTCGGTTCGAACAAAATGCCCGGCCATGATGTGATGGCGCTTGAGAATCCTCGATGTTTTTCTCTCGCTCTTTCTCTCTCGCTCTGTATCATCTCATCTATACAGGGGTGTGTTAAGGGAAAAAAGGGGTTGCCGAAGGAGAATGGGTTTCAATCGCCAGTCAATGCACCAGTTCATTAAATCTTCGCTCTCGTTCTCGCTCTTTCTCATGTCTCTTACATCATCTGCTCATCTCATCTTCAGCTTGTTCACTTTTTCCCTCCAGGCAAATGTGGAAAGCCAGGAAAAAGCTTCTATTTCACATTAGTCTAACCCACCTGGTGGCTTGGTGTGGGAGTGCTCCTCCGACACAGTCAATTGCAAAAGGGGAAGGCACACTTACACACACGCACACACACACACTTGGGCACGTGTTGTTGGAGGCAACATAAACAACCACAGCTACAGTCTTCCTAATGCGCGAGTTCATATACGTGCAGCTAATCCTTTTTTTTTTTGTTAGTTGCTTTGAGTCTTTTTCTGCTTTGTTTCATTCCAACCTTATCAACCTATCCCGTTTTTCAGTCTCTCTCTCTCGTTTGTGTGTGTGTGTGTCTCTCGGTGTATAGTCACAGTTGAGGAAGAGTTAATGGGCTCTCTTTTGCCCAGTTCCCACTACATCTTCGATTTACGGGTTTTTACTCATTTTCTATACACAATACACACAATAATGATGTTCAGATTACAGATGCTGACGGTGTTCTGCCTGGGCTTTGGTGCCCTGGTGTGGTTTTGTTTGTAATTTCGTAATTTTTCCGCGTGTACTGTGCTGTCGTGTGCTGCGTGTGCGGGTAATGGGGTGAAAGTGACTACTCTGCTCTATGGCGAAAACAAGAAAGATTATCGTCAAAAGGTTGACATTCGACTGGTCGGGCGATTGCGCATCAGGGTGCTGGCAGATCAACGGCACCGGCGTTGGGATGTAGTATGGTGTTGTAATCCTTTTCTTACACCATTTCCATAGGTCACGCATACACACACCGAGCAAGGCGTTTCTTTTTTCTCTCTCGATGCACTTTATGGAGTGCATTCGATTTTTCTTTGTGCTGGGGTTTTTTTTTGGTGATAACCACAAAAATATTACTAGAAGGAATCACTTTTGGGCTTTTAGCAGGAAAATCCGAATGATATTTTTATTACTTACTATTTTTATCCCAAGTCTTTCTAAATTTCAACCAACAAAAAAGGATTTTTACTCCTTTTCAGATGCATTTTAATTCGTCTTTCAGGTTTTCTTAAAACACATTTAACAAAATTTACTCCCAAAAAATGGTTTAATTAATTCAAATTATCAATAAAGTATAAGACACTATTAACACTTTCTTAAGTTTTTTTTATTGGTACCCCAGTTTTCAGACATGTATTAGGATATTTTTGAATTTTTTTCAACAGTTTCTATGCCGCAATAATCAAAATAGTTTGATGTCAGGAGTTTTTAAACATCTTTTTGGTGCTTTTAAAGATTTTATTATGCTTTCCTTAATAGCTTTGAATGCGTCCTTCAGATGCTTGATCTTTTCTCAAATGTTTTTTATTCAATTAAGTTAAAACTGTAAAAAACATCAGTTTTGATTTATTATATTGATGATTAGAACTGTGACTTTCAAGATCAAACATATGTCTGTGTTTTTCAGGCAAAATTTTGATTATTCTATTTCTTTACATAACACTATCTGACCGATGTACAGCCTGTATAACATATCTTAACATATCGCTCAATAGAAAAGGCCATAAGTAAACTTAACGATCAATAACATGGTCAAATCATAGACCATGAATTCATTTTAGTAATTTTCTCAACAGATGTTATAATTTAATTACTTACTTCATAGCAGGAGTTTAGCAGTTGCAAAGAATGAACAAAAACCATCCACTTTTATCATTATTTATTTTTATTTATGTTTCTATCACATAATTGGAACATTTTTCCGCACCTTTGCTGGTTTATTTTACTTTTCATGAGTGTCACATATGCACTTACTAATTTTAAATGAGTAATTTATAATCATTTTCAATGGAAATGTAAAATTTTGATACGAATTCAATAGTGCCGTGACTCTCGAATCATATGACAAAGAACAAAAGACATTTTAAAACAAGAACAAAAATGTTTTTACACAAATACAACGTCGTCTGAAACTACTAGTTAAACACAAACACAAAACAGAATAAATATATAGAAAATTGGTAAGAATAAATAAAAAATGTTTGGAAAAACGCACCCCCCCTATACATGTTTATTTGAAAAAAATAAACCCCTATACACAGCTAACTAAAAGATGTTAGAAAGATGCCTCAAAACCCTTGGAAATGCTTTAAAGAATTCACTGTTGTTACCATTAGTAAAAAATTAAGCTTCTTCCAACAATCATAACCATTTAGCACACCATAAACCGTTTAAGCAATGTTCCTCCAATTAGTGTATTAAAAAGAATAACCCCCCGAAAACAAAACACAAACACAGCTAACGTCAAGTCAATATTACATACACCCCGGTAAACGATGTGCTGGAGAGCTTGAGCAACCAAACCAAAAATCCCGAAACGCCACACCAATTCCTAACATTCCTTCGATGCAACACACCGTCGACAATAAGTGCAACATGCTGTGCATAATCGGTACAGTATACAGAGCGGAAAACCCACAAAACCACAGACACACACAGCACAACGTAAAACTAAACTTTAGCTGCCCAAGACTCCACAGCGAACAACAGCAAAAAAAACCGGGGAGGCCATCGAGTTGAAAATGTTTACACTCGAGAAAAGAAAGTTTTTCCGTGACGGACAGTTTGCAGCTGCCGGGTTTTTGCAATCGGAATTATTATGGTCTTCATTCTTTTTTTGTTGTTTTTTATTCGCGAACCGATAACCCGTCCACCAAAACTTGCATTATTACCAAATGTTTCACCTGGTGGGTGTGTTTTTTGCTTAGTGTTTGTGATTTTATATTCTGCATTCTTGTACACATAGGAAAAGCCAATTCTGTTTTGAATGGATTTTATATTAAATTTAAGCGTTAATTGTTGTGCACCATAATTAATATCAATAAGCAAGACCCTATTAGCCTAATTCCGAGAAGCCATTACAGAGCAAATCAAAATCAATATGGGATAGTTTTATTTACACGCCAACATTCAGCCTCCGTTTCGTCAGGGATTCACGGAACAGCGTGTTCCTCTCGCCGAAACCACATCACATATTAAACTGCCGTAAAATTATCACACCTTACCAATTGCATCCGGGACCGGGATGACTTTTTGGAAGTGCTGTACAGGACCATCCATCCCCTAGCGTAGAATGGGTGGAAAGCATTGAGAGAAGAGAGAAAAAAAGGGAAGTGGAAAATTGAACGCACATCCCTTCGAACAATGGCTAATGGCCGGAGAGGTGACAGCCAGAGTATTGACGCCGCTTTGTGTCGAACGTTTGACTTTGTGCTTTGAAACTTACCAAACACCCTTAAACATAGGATGCTTTTCAGGCAGAAAAACGGATATCCGGTCGATTGCCTTTTGTCTGTGCTGTGAGTGAGATGCGATTAAGTGAGACAGAGTTTATAAAGGATGTGATTTTGTTTTTACAATTTAATGCACAATTTTTAATAACTATTCATACTCTCCTTCACAATTAAGAAACATTAATTATAATTTATATAAACCATGCTAAAGTTTCATGAAATAATTACATTTTTTTTTTTTGTAATCTGCCACCAACTAATTCCCTCCTTTGTAAAATGTGTCCCTTTTTTGTGTGCTGTTCACCTCACCGTCACCATTGTTTGCGTTGTGTGGGATCGTATTCGTATCATTCAAGCGTCCCAAAACCCATATTGACTTTTACAGCATTCCTCCTAAGCCCTTGGCATTCTATCCATCGCATCCATTCATCCGCGATCGTACCTGATTTTGGACACATTTTTCAGCTTTTCAAACAACACAATTCATGCTAGCGTGTGTGTCTGTATATGTGTGTTCCGTTTCCTATTTTCCTTCTTTTTCCCATCACAGGAACCTCGCTTTTCAAGCAGAGACTGTAGGGAGTCTATAATATTCAGCTAAAATTTTCTACGCCTCATCAGCACAATCCAGTCCTGTCGGGCGGTATGCGCTTTTGCTGCATTGGTTGCTGCATCTTGCTTTCCATTGAACCGGGCACGTTGCTGGTGACGTGATGTAAACAGACGAAAGAAAAGGGAAATGAAAATTAAAATTGATAATCGTTGTGGGTCTTTGAAGTTGACGAGCTATATTAAATTGGTTTCAATTATGGATGTTATAGAAGCGAATCGACGTAACATAGTTAACACTTACTGGCACATATGTATATTTTTAGGTTAAAAAAAAGACACAACATATCATTGAATATAAACAGCTTATCTATTCATGATGTTTGAATATGTTTTCAAACAATTTTTCATATGTTTGGCCTGGAGCAACGGCATTCGTGCTAATACAGCTATAGAAAAACTTTCAAAAATTAGTTTGGATTTCGCAGTTTGTATAAAGTATTTTTATGCATTGACAACAAATGGTTTTTATTTATAATAAGTTGTTTTTGTGAGAGATGTATTTTTTAGCATGGAGTGTTTTGATTTCTTTTGGTCTGTCCTAGTTCTGGATGTTTCACGTTTCAATTTCTACAGTGTCGGACATAACAATAAAGCTAATTTTGCTGATATTATTTATGAAGTTGGTAAAATGTCAAAATTATTGCTGCTTGAAATGCATTAATCGCCAAAATGCGAGAAATTCCCATTCCAGACATTTTCCGATAAGGGGATAATCTCCCTAACGTTAGGTTAGGTGGTCTTATTTTTATGTCACCAAAATGGTCTACATTTTCCGATACTTCATTCGTATCTGTTATACTATAATATCAATCACAATTATTAATATGTTGCAATGGTTAATAATGTTACAACTTCTGGCAGTTTTAAATATTTGAACATGTTTGTGAACAAAAATCTATGAACATAGAGAATCAAAATCATCCCTGTGCAAATAGTTAATAATTGGAACGCTTCTCTGCAAACTTTCTATTCGGGAACCCCTGCTTTTTTAACATTATTAACAAATCCCATCATTTTCAGTAAATTTGTGCCCCTTTAATTTGGAAAACCTTTGCAATTCGTTCCATACTTGCCATTCCTGGTACACTTGACTTCACTACATTCGATGTTACCAATAGCAATCAACAGATATAAGTTTAATATGTCTGTCTAAATCTCGTGCTGTACAAAATTTGTTCGGGAATTATTTTACGGGATATAAGTCAATTAAATTAAGTAATTCAGTAATTAAATTAAATTGCCATAGTTCGCAACAAACCTTCTAATCCGAAAACTCTTCTCATTTGACTGCTCCTTCGACTTTCAGATTAGACAGAGTTCGCTGTAGTTTACTTCATCAAATCGACGAATCATTTTCGCTTAGTTGACAAAAAGTATTAGCTATATTTAATTTAAATTAGCAAATATTTGATTTTTTATATCAACTGACAATAGCTGAATAGCTGAATGGAATAATTCAATAAATTAATGGAACAGTAACAATAAGTGATACAAAACATTTCAGTACACGTTTAAATTTATTAAATACTGTATGAGAAATGAACCGAATTGTGATTTAGAAGCTATATTACCAATTATATGTTCTTAAGGAACTTAATTGTATGAAATAACTAATTAACTAATTTTTTAGATCCCTTTTTATTACTAAACAACACGCTTCAAGCTGTATAAAATTAAAACCAGAGAAATATATACTTATTAATACTCATCTAAATCTAAATCCGAAACATACGGAAGTAGATGATCATAGAACATCTAACCCTAATCACCCAGCAACGGTACTGAACTATTCACGGCTGCGACACCATAAAACGAGTTAGCCACACACAAAAAAAAAACCGTTCATCAGCAATTAAAATGAACTCGGTGAAAACGATTTGTGGCATAATTTATGAGCTTCCGACTATTGCGTCCTCCTAAATGGCCTCCTCCCGGTTCCTTATTTCCGCTTGAGGCTGCAAACTGATGGCTGGTTACAAAAGCGACCGAAAAAGTTGACGAAGTGACAGTGTGCTGCAACCTTTTTTTGTGATCACTTTTAATGATTCACAGCACTCTCGGAACGGACGCAGACAATGATCGTTTTTTCTTCTTTCCTTGAAGTCCAGGTTTACTTATTTTTTTTGCTAATAGTTCTTATTTTGTTTGCATTCCCAAATACGCAATACGTGCATATACGTATCTTTACCACGGTCGGCAACAGGAGACACTTTTGCCCGTTCGTAAATCCCTCGGGAGCAATCTTCCATCATTCGGTTTTCCGGTTTGCCAGCTTCGTCGCCAGTTTACCTTTGCCCAACTTCATCAACTCATTCATACGAAATGATCGTTTACCGGTGCAATTGGCCTACCCCCTGGTAAGCAGTTCCGGAATTTTAAAGGTGTTCGGTCCTTCCGGTCGGTCCTACTCCATCCCTAACACACCAGTCAGCACCAGAGTCTTCTCATGCACGCGCGTTCTCATGCATACGGGTATCGGTTGGGATAATAGATTAATTGACGTTATTTATGGACATTTAATTGCTACAAATAAGTGACACTAGAGTGAAAAATTATTATTGCTCCCATTCTCGAGCCGAAGTGGTGAACCGTTTTAGACAACCCTCGTCCGGGATGGCCAACTGCAAGGTTCGGATCACTTTCAATTTGACAGAGACAAAGCTCAAAGCTCAAGAATCAACGAAACACCCCGGGATATATTGCATGCGCTTTGTGCGCCGTACCTGGGTAGGGCACCCAAAACAAAACAAAATGCCTGAAGGGATAAAGGTGTGTGTGTGTGCGATACTGAGTGCACAAACTGCTACCGATACATTTCCGATTGTCAGCACAGTTTATCGTGGCGATATGGACGGGAAGATGATGTGACTACCGGCACTGTGTTATCCCTTTTTAAAGCTCTGTACCGATAACTGCTGCTAACCTATAATGCCTCACGGTCCTTTGTATTCGGTACGGTTTTGAGGAACATTTTTCAATGGTCAATTATGTTGTCCCTGGTTAAGCGAATGAAGGTCCAGTCAGGCGTTTCAATCGGGAGCTTCCTTTTTTTTAAGTGCGCCCATAAATCACGTCCACTGAGTGGTCCTCCCCAATTCTAGCGCCATTATTATTAGGTGCAACTAAAGGGTCGTTATTGTCAACTGGTGATATAATTATTATGCTAGCGGGAATGAATCCTACCGGCATGTAACTGAACGCTAGAGATGTTGCCTAAAATTGCAAAGCCGGCCAAAACCGATATAGGTGCAGGAGTCGATCAAGCTGGAAAGAATAGTCTATTAGGTAAATTAATTCTTAGCATATAGAAAAAACTTCCTGGTCTCGCAATTACATCCTAATGAATTCGTCTTCTACTGACGCCCTTAAACCCTCAATTTAATCGAGCAGGATATTGTTAGATTGTTAGATTGCAATATCATCTGAATTCCTTGAGTTATATTACCCATGTCAGTTCGTAAATCAGTTAAGAAATAATCATAAAGGTGGTAATTGAAGCATAATTAACCTATCTATTCCGTCTGCATTCTTAGCTATCAGGCATCTTTGCCTCATGCAGAAGTCTTCAATACAGATCACGGTTTAACGTCGTTGTCTGCTATCTCAATATCCTGCCATCCCACCATCCCTAGTTCCAACTAGCTTTCTCCACGTAGATACCTTAGAAAGACTTTACGGGGCCAGATTCAGAAAAGTCTAATTAGCAACAAAATGTTGAGTTAATTGTACAGCATATAGAGCTCATCGTTGTTGAGGTTCCTCCATTATCCTTTCGGTAGGGTAACGCTGTTAGTCAGTGGCGGCTTTAGGTCCTTCGGGGCCCTAAGCGGCACAGAGGTTTGGGCCCGTATAATTCTCAAAATTCAGGAGGGTGGAAATCCGCCACTGCTGTTAGTAATAAGTGTATTTTTAAACAATCAGAAATAAAAAGTTGTTGTAACCAGTGTATATTTATATTGGGAGAGTCAACAATTTGTACGTTTTCGTAGGACAGTTGTAGACTTCTACTGACAACAATTAAAAGTTGGCTTAAAAACGATATCAATGGCGCTAAAATAAACACTAAAAATATAATTTATTTATTAGAATTGCTATTATGAGTAGATATGGTTGCTACGCTTTTCGCTCATTTGTTTGCCTTTCGCAACAAGAGTCAATGAGTAAAAAGCAAGTCTATCGGTCATTACACTTCCATACACATACGCCACACAAAATCATGCAACATCTGCCACTAAAATGGTCTATACAGTCTCAACTTTCTCTGTCGTAGCCAATGACCCGTTGGTAGCCAACACCTTTATTTGTTTGTCCACATCTGTGTTGCTGTCGGTTCTGAACATTGGTCCAGGACAGGTGTAGCTTTGGAACGATGTATGTACATCACTCTTGCAAATTTCAGTATTTATTAGCAGGTTGAATCAGTTGTTGTCGAGCCAGAAGTTAAATGTCGCTTGCTCGTAGCAAACTTCTGCTATCCTTCTGAGAGCCTAAAACCGTTAATCTCCATGTCATTAACATATAAGACGATACAGATTTACTAATAGCAAATGGTATTCGAAGTTTCGATCTCCAAGACACAAGTGTTTCAAGCTCAACTTCCTTGATGCAATGAGTCGTTATAGTTTGCGCCTTCACTTGATGTGGGAGATGTTAAGTCTTTGTCATTCTTAAAATCCTGCAATTGTTGGCAGGAACTCCGGAAAAGAAAACTCTCTGCGTCGTAGATTGAAGATCTAGTCCTTCGTTAACTTACCGTTTGGGATTCACGTCTGACCTTTTTTCAAGTTACTGTTATACGTAAGAGACAAGCTGATTTAATAGCATCAAAGTAAGGGTACAAAAAAAAACCCCAAGAGAACTACAAATGTCAACGCTTTTGCTCCAGAAGATCATATTCAGGGTTTCATATTTATTACACCAAATAAAATAGATGAACTATTCTGTTTCTACAGATAAGAATTTAATGATTGAAATACTTTCAAATAAAGTACAGTTTACTAAAAATACGGGTGTACATAACATCAAAGTAAAAAGGAAATTCTAATACAGATGCCTCCATAACTGGAATAAAGCATAGCAAACATACCAAAAAAAAATGCGTCCCATATTCATTTGCTTGCTTACTCAAACCCTTAACCATGTTACGGTGCACATGAACTGTCCGTCGATATTCGATCAATGGCCATCCACCATTCCTGTTTGCAATCCTACATTTGATCACCCGATCCCTTTGCTCCGGTGATTTGCGTTGCTCGCTTCGATTAAATCCTTTCCCATCCTTTCGCGTAGAGCGTTTTCTTTATTTTCCGATCGAACACACACACACGGAGCGCACCAATAATTGAATCTGGAAAATATGGTAATAAAGGTGTATCTCGCCATTTTTACTGTCCCAGCACGTGTCGCACGACAGCGTTGCATCCGACTGCCGATGCCATAAAAACCGCAACCTCAGTACCGGTCCGTTTGCTTTTTGCGGTGCCCACCACTTTTAGACGCTTTTCTTGCCAAATCTAGTGTAGATGGGAGGTTTGTTTTTCCGACTTCCGATGTTGTTTCCTCTTTTTTTTTTCTCTATCTGTGCTGTCAACCACCGTTCACTATACGGTGCTGTTATTTTACTCCACAAACGGTCATAGTTCGATTGTTTTTCGGTTTTTTCCGAGGTTACCGTACCGTGCGGAATCGTGCACCATCGTTATGCTCATTGTGCATGCCAACCGCAAGCCGTTGGAACCGTATCGTTGTCCATTCGATTCACGGACTTCGGAGCGCTATCAAAAGCTGTACAAAATCAATGCTTCTGAAGCCTGAAACGATCGTTCTTTAGCAATAATAATGATAACAAATGAGTAAATTACCAATTTTACTAGCTTGTGTTGCATTTCCTTTGTGAGAAGAAAGAATTGCGTTTAATGGAACATATTTACATCTATGCTCCAACTCGTCTTTTGAACTCTTTTTAAATCGATTACTCTACAACTTCATAGCTTCATTAGAATAAGAAAACAGCCAATTTTTATTTGACAATAAAAACTATTCCCATCGATAGAGGGTACCGCGTTCACGCCGATCGACAAAATCGGACGCGGTGTGCAAGCGTCGTAAAAATTCACATCGAAAAACATCAAAAAACCGCATCCACTTTTATGTGGATGTTATGTTGCGGTACGGAGCACAAACACAAAAACACTGCTGTTGGTAGGTGCTGGTGGTGCCGCGTCGGGGCCAACAGAGAGCAATAAAAAAATGCTATTTGAAAACCCCTTTTTGTGTGGTTAAGTCACAAAATGACAACCAAACCTAAGCCCACAAACGAGTCGTCCATTTTCCGCTTCCGCGTGCTGGATCTATCTACATTCCCAACGCGGATCTTCATCTTCGATCGCTTCGCACCGATCCACCGGCACTTTCGGCGAAACGCATACAATTTGCTTTTCGTGTGTTGTCCTTCCTGTTTCGTGCCTTCATTTTTGGAAACCCACTGCAACCGAAAGCAATCAAGGGAACGCTGGCTGTTATTGTTATTATGATTGCCTCACATCGCAATATTAAGCCATCGGACGGTAGTGGGCAAAGATTTGCGGACCCCAGCCCAAGCCACACCTGATTTTCATCGGGAATGGCTCTCGAAAACAATACACCCCAACCAAAAAAAAGGAAAAAGGAATCCATTTTCGGAAGCACCCAGCAAACACCCCTTTCAAACGGTGTACCTTGAAACCGTTTTGCTTGTTTTTAGCGCACGAGAACCTGTCGCAATAAGCGGGACGGTTCGAGAGACTTTTTTGTTTCGACCGCAGGCAACTACGGTACGCAGCGTGCAGAAAAGAATACACCTTTATATGAACACCCTCTCGGGTGGCTTTCGCCCAGCGCGAAGGCGCATCGAAATTGCCATATTGGTAGCGGTTAAAGGTGATTGTATACGACGATTTTATGACCGATGAAGCTGTTGTCATGATTGTGCCGCTTGCCGATTGGCAAAAAAGAATGGGTGACAGTGGGAAAGGAGGGGGTGCCGTGGAAATGGATTCACGATTTTTGAACGTGCCGCACGTAGAAAGGGATGCCGTCGTTTTGTCTTCCTGTTGGATAACCTTTTTGATTCTGGGTGCTTTTTATTAGTGTCTTGTTGTAGCAAGAGATTCCTTTTGTAACGTTATCCTTATTTAGTTTTAGGGTGTTGAACGTGTGTGGCGATTTCTTTGATTTTCAGATAAGCTCAAAGGAGTGAACTTTTTAACGCGATAACTAATAGTACTAACGGATATCTAGTAATTAAAATGGTCAGCAAAAGAATTGTGAGCGAATCACGGTCCGCATTTTACCGGAACACCAAGATGTTAGACTACTGCGGTGCTTATGTATTGTCGTTTTATGAATCTCTAGCCTATTATCCTCGGCTACCTTTCCGAATGCTTGGAATTTAGTTTTAGGGTGTTGAACGTGTGTGGCGATTTCTTTGATTTTCAGATAAGCTCAAAGGAGTGAACTTTTTAACGCGATAACTAATAGTACTAACGGATATCTAGTAATTAAAATGGTCAGCAAAAGAATTGTGAGCGAATCACGGTCCGCATTTTACCGGAACACCAAGATGTTAGACTACTGCGGTGCTTATGTATTGTCGTTTTATGAATCTCTAGCCTATTATCCTCGGCTACCTTTCCGAATGCTTGGAAAATGCTATAGAAAAGGCCAAGCAATCCTTTAATCATTGGTTTTGGACATCATTGGTTTGAGGCTCTCCTATGTAGCAGAAGCATACCAAAGGATCGAGCATGCGGCACTGAACCTCGGGTTGGAGATCAACGAGGCAAAAACCAAAATGATGGTGGCACCACCAGCGGCCCTGCTAACAAACACTGATTTACGCAGGGGTGATGTACAGATAGGTGATCGCACCTTCGAAGTCGTCCAAAACTTCACCTATCTGGGTTCAAAAGTCAGCACCGACAACAACATAGACGTTGAGTTGCGCGCAAGGGTGCTGGCTGCCAACCGGTCATACTACAGCCTGAGGAAACTTCTCCACTCAAAATACCGGTCGCGACGGACGAAGCTGGGACTGTACAAAACCTTTATATTCCCAGTACTCACATACGCCTCTGAGACATGGACTCTGTCCAAAACTGACGAAACCCTCTTAGCCGCGTTCGAGAGGAAGATGCTCAGAAGGATTTTTGGCCCCGTATGTGTGGAAGGACAATGGAGGAGCCGCTACAACGACGAGCTCTATGAGCTGTACGGTGATCTTACCATCGTGCAGCGAATTAGGCTCGCCAGGCTCCGGTGGGCTGGTCATGTCATGAGAATGGCACCGGACGACCCAGCCCGTAAAGTCCTTTTAGGCCGTCCACATGGACAGAGGAGGCGTGGTAAGCCCAAACTGAGATGGAGTGATGGCGTAGATGCGTCCGCCAGAACGGCCGGGATATTGGACTGGCAGACGACGGCGCTAAACCGTGAGCGGTATCGAGGATTGTTGCAGCAGGCCAAGACCGCGAAGCGGTTGTAGCGCCTGATAAGTAAGTAAGTAAGATGTACAGATAGGTGATCGCACCTTCGAAGTCGTCCAAAACTTCACCTATCTGGGGTCAAAAGTCAGCATCGATAACAACATAGAAGTTGAATTGCGCGGCTGCCAACCGGTCATACTACAGCCTGAGGAAACTTCTCCACTCAAAATACCTGTCGCGACGGACGAAGCTGGGACTGTACAAAACCTTTATAGTCCCAGTACTCACATACGCCGCTGAGACATGGACTCTGTCCAAAACTGACGAAACCCTCTTAGCCGCGTTCAAGAGGAAGATGTTCAGAAGGACTTTTGGCCCCATATGTGTGGAAGGACAATGGAGGAGCCGCTAAAATGACGAGCTCTATGAGCTGTACGGTGATCTCACTATCGTGCAGCGAATTAGGCTCGCCAGGCTCCGGTGGGCTGGTCATGCCATGAGAATGGCACCGACAGACCCAGTCCGTAAAGTCCTTTTAGGCCGTCCACATGGACAGAGGAGGCGTGGTAGGCCCAAACTGAGAACGGCCGAGATTATTGATTGACAGACGACGGTGCTAGACCGTGAGCGGTATCGAGGATTGTTGCAGCAGGCCAAGACCACGAAGCAGTTGTAGCGCCTGATAAGTAAGTATGTAAGTAAGTATCCTTTAATAAAATATTGTTATCCGTTATCAGCACAATTTAATGGAATCAAATCAGTTATTGGATGAATCCCAATCAGCATGGCTTCATCCCCGGTTCATGACCTCCACTATTCTTATGCCTGTTTGTTTCCTTTTCGAGAGTATAAGCAAGAGCATAACGAGGATCTGTATCGTCTGATGGCACCTTATTTCGGATGTACTCGGACGCTTCGTTGACAAGTATTCAGTAACCAGTCTTAACTTGTATTCCTTGTTCCGAGTGCATTCGGTTGAATCGATGCTTGGAGATGCGTGGCCTTCTTGTCTTTTGTGGAAGGCAGGTCGAGCAGTTTAGTATTCCACACAAGATCATAGAAGATGTTCTATGTCGTGGTATCTTCTTTTTTCTTGGCCTAACGACCTCTTAGGTCATGCCTGCCATTTCTGGCTTACTAGACTTATTGTTACCGCATAGTTGGATAGGAATTGCCTTTAAGGAAGTAGTCTTCACAGCCTTCACATATTTTGGTGCTTCAACATCGCTTACGACCAATAAGGCGTGAAAGATTGCGGAGAGCTTTGCTGTAAATATCGAACATGGTTGGCGTAGTTTAAAAAATGCCTCAGATGCTATGTTATATTTCTTCGAACCCTATCCCTTGCTCTGTTGAGGATGCTACTGTAAATGTACAGGTGTTGGGGTGCTGAAGTGTACCTGTAAAGAAGCAAAATAAAGATAGTCAATGTGTGACCTCCACATATTCTTACCATCGAACTAAACGCCAAAAATATCGAAAAGATTTAGCAATCGATATCTTTTTGTTGAATGTATATCAAATTTATGATTTATATAAATAATGTCTCAATTGTTCTCAGTATTTCGCATTTCTCTTGATAACTTGTTGAATTGTTAAATAATAATAATAATAATAACAATGACTGCTTTGCAATTAGGAGGCAATAAGGGAACACAACACGTATAAAAGGTTCGCCGACTTCCCAAAGACTACCCTTGAATATTTACCGTCTTTGCCGTACTCAACATAGTCTTCTCATCAGTCCCTGATAATTTGGCTGTAGCAATTTGCTATAAATATATTTCAGTTAGAATTCGGATAACTTTTAATGATATTTAACTATGCTTTTTAAATATTTTTGGATAGGTTTTTATGTTAATTTTTTAATAGTATCCATTATATAGATTCTCGATTTTTAATATGTGTTCAAGCTGTGTTTTTCCTTTGCTTATCAATTAAGAAGCGCATTATGAATTGCGAACATATATTCCAGTTGAGTTGAACTAAGGATAACCCTTATCATGTTTTGTTATTATGCTGAGAAAACGATTCAACTATTCAACTGTTCGTTGCTCCTTAAAGCATTTCGCCAATATGTTTTAAGGCGTCACACAAATTAACATTTAATCATTGCACAACTTCTACAGTTTTTACAAATCATTAGTTATCCTACCGAAGTTTATAATGCTTTATATTCAAATTGGGAACATCCTGCTGATTTGGTTGAGAAATACGGCACTTGTTTCAAAACCACAAACAGTGGCTCTGCAACTTTCGCATTCTAATACGATAAAATCACATCACCTCTTATCTCTGCTCTGCTTTTACACCCGTTACCAACAGAGCGACTGCCATTAAAAATAATTTCCTTCAAAACAGCAACGCGCACACAAAAATGGTTTACAAAATTCTACACCTTCGAGAAAGATAATCTAGTGAATTATTATAGATTTGTAACATCTGCAGCGAATAGCACCGATCCACAAATGTACCAAGCAATCGTCGCGCAATGATCTGATTTATTTATCACCAACATCATACACACAACATGCTTCTCCCTCTCTTTATGCACCCGACCAAACGAACGGTACTGCAATTTTACTTTTCTAGCCAAATTTATTGATTTCGCTCTGGTTTCCCTTGCCCGATCTTTTTCCTTGCTAGTGTGGGCCATAAATTTCTAAATAGCGCGTGACCTTGCTCAATCAATTTTTACCGCCCATTCGATTAAATCCGATACTGCAATCGAATCGCATACACGCTGCATACCGTGTTGGTCGTAAAATTTATTTAAATTTCGCACAAACTTACAATGTTTTGCACAGTGGGCACAGAGTGCACAGTGCCAAATAAATAGTGCGCCAACCGAAGCAATCGCGGCAAGAATCGCACGGCACTTTGCTGCAGTTCGGCCGGTGCTCAATTTTTCATGCAACACATGCCGAACCTATAACAAATTATTATTCACAATCACCGATTCTCCGATCCGGGTTCGGGTGCTTTTCGGTGTAAGGGAATTGAATTATTAAAAAAATAAACCTTCCAACCCCTAACGCAGTAATCACGGCCCGTTCGGTCGGCGTACACATTTGAAGGCACGCGCAAAAGTAAGTTATAGTTTTGGCGTCTTTCTGACAGTCAAACAACTACGGCCTGATCGCCGTGATTGTTTCACCGGTGTGCGGTGCGAACCATTTGGCGTTAACATACGGATTAGCATATTTTTTTAATTAATCAAAGTACAATCGTTA
>KZ061827.1:229320-291410 GCA_002091835.1 Anopheles maculatus
GTGAGAATGGAAGGAGTACGCAGAAGCAGAAAAAAACAAACCTGCCAACGCCATTTGTCAATGCTCTCTGGTTTGACAAGGAAATGAAAATTAAAACACTCGACGGACGGATGGTAGAATCTTTCGGCGTGATTTCAAGCGGCGTGATAACATGTAGTGCAGTCATGTCAAACGTACAGCCCACGAAGCCTTTGTTATGCTTGTTTGGTCAACGAAATTAGCTACGAAACCTTGTCTTGCTACCTAAAACTATTAGAACAAAAACTCAAATATTAAGATATAATAAATAATGAAACCAGATTGTTTGTTACATGGCGAAGATACGGTTTTGTGGTCATTGTGATATTGTTTACTTTAGCAAGAAGACTAACATGAGGGTCTGTGACGACCTAAGCGTATGTTTTGCGGCTAAAATGATACTAACTCTCCATGAAAACTGACAGACCAAACCAGTCTGCGCCAAATGTATTACTAAAACCCAAAACTATAGTTCGAAAAGATAAAAAATCGTTAGTTTTGGATATTTCTTGTGCTTCTTTGGCAAGATCAGCTCATCTCATCGATGCTCTAGAACTGTAAACAATAGATTTTTTAGAAATGATTACTAGAAAATACTAAATATTGTCTAGATGTGCATTTTATCTAGCCTTATGGTGCAATTCCTTAACGTTTAAGAACATTTATTGTGACAATAAATACACACGTTTTGTGACGGACGCGTAGCAAACCAACTATCCGAATAGTATGGCAGCTCTACTGTAGTTGCACAGAAGATAGTTTAACATGTTCAGATTTTCAAGCCAAACTTTTCATAAACTCCATTAACGGTATTGTAGCCATACATCCGCATAATAGCATTTGAGACCTAGTATCGCTCGTATTCGATAGTGCAACATCAGCAAGTAATCGTTATGGGAAGCTGAAGATGCTGCTTTTGTGCAAATTTTACTCTCGACGTGAAAAATGAATTCAATAAAGCTAGTTGGGAAGCGATTGGCAGACCATTGGTTAATGCCAATGTTCCTTAATACCTCTATCGTGCTATTGAGGACTTCATCCGTAACCATGTGCTAGAATACAAAACATCAGAATAGCTGGAGTTCAAGCTGATAACTGATTATTGGACCAACTCTATATAAAGTTACCATGCGAGGTAACCACAAAAAGTTTTGGGGATGATTTAATAGTTAAGAAATTACAACTTGGTTAGTTCGTACAACATTTTCGTACATTTTTTACTGAGTTGTTATTGGGATGATATCCCCGCATCTTCTCGTTTTACAGGATACTAAGTGTTATATTCAATGCCGTATCTCCGACTGTAGCATCAAAACTACAAAGCGCACTTTAATGGACTCGAAATCTCGATCTTTATACAGCAGGAAAATAAATCGAGGAAATAATTGAGGATATAAGTTCTATACAACGCAGTTGTTAACAGGACACGACTTTCCGCGGGTCACCTTATCGGATTTGTGACTCATAAAAGAGTCTCCTACGAACGAGCATCACTATAGAATCAACCTTGATGCATTCTAGTCTTATCAATTGGCAGTTTATCACACTTATGGTTAAAACTATAATGGTATTTCTTTAGTAAAGAGTCAAATGGAAAGGTGCTGAGACTGTTCCAGTTTCCCGACTTAGCTGAGATTGTTTCAGGTCTCTGAAATATACTGCAGAAATCGAAGTCATAGCTGACAGTATTGAAGACCCGTCATTTGCTAGCATTGCTCGAGCACAAAGTGTCCTGGTTTTGCCAAAATGGCGTTTCGAAAAATCTTTACGGCCGTCGATGAGCCCCGCGATTTTGGAGTTAAATATTCGCTTTCCTAAGGAAGGTAGTAGCATGCACCTAGTAGCATACAACCTCCAGAGACATGAGATTATCGGACTGGAGCAAATCGCGTGAGTATGCGCTGTATATACTCAAGAATCTGCTGAGGTCGTGTTTCATTAGTTTGACAGCCCTGATTCCCAAAAAACAGACGAAATGACAATTCTCCAAGTCAAGTGCAAAACAAAGCACCAACATAAAAAAAGAGTAACAAACCATTCTCGACTTCCACACGCTAAAATGTCGCGTGACGAAAATAACAACCAACGCCGGGTACGGCACAATCCCGAAACACAGCAAAACAACCAAAGAGAAAATGGAGAACCGTAAAACTAAGGAAACATAATATCGGGAAAATCTGTTTTTCAACGCTAATGTATTTGCCTGTATTCATAATTTATCATCCAATAATGACCCATCGTTTTGCTCGCAAAAATGGCCAACGCCACGTACAATCGCTGCGCCCGGAAAGCAATCGTGGCGTTTTCTGTTTCTTCTGAGTCCTTCTTGGGCCCTCCCCGGATCGAGCGCCCCAATCAAAAGGCCACTTTCGTCCATTATTCAAATTCGATTTTCGATTCCGACTCCATTTCCCGGCCGATCGAACGACGCACAATTGCTGCAAGAAAAATGACCTGCCCGGTGCCGCCCGGCGGCACACTTCGACACTGCCGGCGAGGATTTCATTTTGAATTGACTTTTCCAACTTGCCGGTACCACGTTCACACCACGCCACCCGAAAGCAAAAGCGGCCGCTGCCAAACTGTCAATTGATGGAATTGATTTCTCCTGGTGCAATTTTCATTTCCTTCCCTGCGACTCAGCTCCGTTTAGACCCCTTAACTGATGGCGTAAGTTTTGTGCTGCAAATCTTATTTCGCTCCTTTTTCTTCTACCGTCACCGAGACGCTGGAACCACCGGAACAGGCCGGGAAGGTAAGGAAGCTTCGATCAACGATAATTCTTCATTACAATCGCCTTTCCTGCCACGCTTCTTTCGTCGTGCTGTTCCTTCGCTTTATTTGCTTTAATGCAGCAATCCATTTGCAATTCTTTTTGAGTAGCAGTTCCCGCATTCGATAAGTATTGCCGGGGGTTTAGGCACGGCACGGCGAAATCGGACGAAAGTTTCTCCATAGAATCGACAGCAGCAGCAGCAGCAGCGAAACGATCGATTTGTGTGACTTTTCCCGTTAGCGAAATATGAATTGTGCCAATTATGAAATTAAAACACATTTATCATTTTGCATTTGTACAGTTTTGCTCGAATGTTTTCCCCATTTTTCCCAGTGATCATTAATAACTTGAGTTTGCTCATAATTATGTCTCTTGCGATGTGCCTTTCAGGCTTTATTAATAACTTTCATAAAAATGAAGATGAAATTGCATTTGGAATAATAATCGAATATATCAATACACACCTTAGAGTGGGGTGATAAATTAATCGTATTCTTATCTTTACTTATTATTGACAGTCGAGCTCCGTTTAAGTTCAAATCTCCAGATGTTCCAACCACCCAAGAACTTAATACAATTCTCCTTCCTACACAATATTACACGCTCACATGCTTTATCCACTATGTATTGAAGTATTCTCCAAGATTCCAAAGCTGACGAGAGCATTAGTGTCCTTTGCCAGCATTATCTAAATCTTGTATCGAAAGTCATGTCGAAGTAAGCGGGGCGATATCTCAATGTCCAGAGTCACTAGTCTGTCAATCTGTCTTTTGTCGACTAAGAGTACTTTGTCAGCCCAACGACTTTCCAATGAATGTCGTCCATCAGTAGGTCTAGAAATTGAAGGGAGGTTCTAGGTTATTTACCTAGAGATTACATAGTGTAATATGCTTCATCATAAAAGCTTCATCTTCCAAGAGACTTTAAAATCGAAAGGACCACATCGTACAAAGAGTGTCACCTACCAAGAGATCTTGAAATCCAAGAAACTCTATCTAGCCAGCGACTTTGTCGTGTAATAAGATTTATATTATTATGGTAATAATTACGCTTTGCACGACACCTTCCTAAAAAACAAAAGAATCTGCTTTTTGTCTCAACTCTTGGTGAAATGTAATTAATTTTTTCATCATATAGGACATAAACATACTACCCTTTTTGTATGATTTGCGGATAAAAGGTAAATGAAAAATAAACAAAAAAAATTTTTTCCTCGAATTGCATATGTTTCTCACAGAAGTCTCTACTCCCTGCCTCGTCGTATCGCGGGATAGTTAGCCGAGGCTTTAGCCAGAGGTACAAAAATAAGTTTGTTGGCATATTCTTAAGATTAAAAAATCAACTTTTTCAAATTTATCCGTGGCTATCACCACGAAGTTATTTAAATATATTCTTCTCTTCAAATTAGTACCAACATTTTCGATCGGACGAAGCTGCAGCACAGTAGCGTTAGCAAGCGACATCATGTCTTCTTCTTTGTGATGCTTTTTAATGAAGGCGGAAACTTTTGGAACGTATTTCGTACTATGTTGTTGAATGTTCTCCGGTCGTTTAAAACGATTCGACAGTAAGATCCAGCCTTCCACTCGATAGAAATTTGCTTTGGAAGACCCAAAATTGAATAGATATTTGCTGATCGTATGTGGCCCTCATGACGATGTTTTTAGACTTGAGGATTGAGTAGGTGCTGGATGTAGCTGCCAGCTACTCGCAAACAAATTCAGGACAATCTGTAACCGATAACTATATATTGATCAGTGACCAGTGGACCGACCACCAGGAGAATTCTAATAACTCTCTGCTGTTTGGCTCTAAGAACTCACTGCTGATTCGAATCTTTGTGGCCACTAGCAACTCCTTCCAAGTGAGTTTAATCAAAACGTTCCTCAAAAGAGATCGTTAAAAATGTAAGCTATAGTTTGTTATTGTCTGAGTTGATCAACAGCAAAGAGAGAATACTCAAGATTCCTTAATTACTTGATTAAGGGCACTTTGAGCTATCGCTTCATTCGTCTCTGGAAGACACAATAGGCAGATATCGAAATCTTTACGGTTTTATTTGTTGCTCCGGTCAAGTTAAAACAACACAAACATAATTTACTCGTAAATGGCTTAGTTATGGTTGTTTTTACACAAACATTAAAACTGAAATTGAGCTGAGCCCACATTGCTACACAGAAATTAGTGAAAGTAATGCTATTTACATTACTTTGTTATCATACGATGCACGGCTGCTGTTGTTGCATTGTACCATCGCATAAGCCAAATATAGCTGCACACACGACACATTCGGCGAAAACCTTCGTAAACCTCCCACTGGCTTAGCGCACCCAAGTATAAGAGTGCGTGATGCAGCACCCGGCACGATCACACTGTGTCTACTCTTACTCCGGTAAACCAACGCGAACGTGTGTCAAGCTAGCAATACAATGCATCTTCGTTTACTTGCAATTCTGTGTAGTGTTTGTTGTCTGCTTACTGTTGGCGGCGCCCTAAAACATCACATTCTGACCAAAAGTTGGGATGAAGCACAGTCCGATTGTCTCGAGTATCTGCGTATCGAATCGTCTCGTGCCAAGCCTTACATCTCTCACCAGTACGAAGACGATCAGACGACCAAGGAACTGCTTTTCTGCATTTTGCTTAACCTGCGCGTATACCAAGCAACGCAAAACATACCGCGTGTTGAATTAATGCGCCAATTCTTCACACCAGACGCTGGCGATACGATGCACGTGAATCGTACGAACGAATGTCTACGAAGAGTTCAAATTCCGCTGAAAGAGACTAGTTCCTGCGGCAAACCGTACCTGGGTGCTATCGAGTCGGCGAATGGCATGTTCCGATGTTTCTATTATTACTACGGAAATCTCAACCGGAGCGCAGTGGAACTTCTGCCGACTGTGTTGGAACGGCAGCAGATTCAGCAAGAGTGTGCCAAAATCGTCGGTCTACCTGAAGGATTGCTTAGATGTGGGTCACACCTGAAGAATCATCCTTTGTATAGTAATTTTTCACACTGTGTAATGTTGCGAAGTGGATCCTCTACGATGGAGTTAGATGATAATTTAGGCAACAGTTTAAATGTGATAAAAGCATGATTGCAAAAGATGCTTGCATGTTGTAGCAAAAAGTCTTCACAACATATAGACATACAAATCAGCTTTAGATCAGTAAAATTCTTACTGAGATTAGAAACTTAAACAGTAATTGTTTATAAATTTACACGATTCACGAGTTCAGACTAAACACACAACATGGTCGTTTGATAATTCAAATTAACAGTATGACGCGCTAATAGATTTGCATCATAATAAACATTTATTCGATTTAATCGTAAGTCTTGTTTATTTGATTAATACATTAATGGTTTTTTAAATGGAACATTATTAAAACGTGTCAACGAATGACAAGACGACGAAGTATCTTCTCAAATACGCACTTGGCATGATAACGCCTGATAGGAAATCTTTCTACCAGACGAAGATGACGATCTTTAGGTAAGTATAATTTCTGATACCTTTGACTATATTTGACGAATTCTTACTGACCCAGGTGCGGAGAAAGCGGCCACTCGGGGCCTCACCGAAGAAGGAAATCCGAAGTACAGAAAACATATTAGAGGGACATTAGAGGGATGAATTGCGCACGGTACTTCTTGATGATTACTTCCTTTCATATGCAGACGTCGCAAACATTTTCCTTGAAATGATTTTGCAGAAGACCAACTTTATCTACATATTTCACTGCGTGAGCTCGATTCCTGGTACAAACGTAACGCCTATGTTACGTACGCCCTGTGCGTCATCACCTACGGTCTGTGAGAACTTGAGACATGAGAGAAAAGATTGCGTTAAGGCTTTAGACGTGCTAACGTGCAGTCAATTATTAGAAATGTTCACTAACATGACGCGTTAGTTATCGTTAGTTACGACAACTTACACACAAAGACGCTGTATTGCTCGTTGATTTGGTCTCTATAGGAGTATAGTGGTGCATAGTGTGATGATCTCAACGAGATCTACCTCAACCATGGCCTGAACGTGACTCGAATCCATTCGCTTCGCTATCCGTGCTTGAGATCATCGTTTGAAATACTGCACCAGGTGCCTGTGACCTACGACTTCAGCTATCAGAGAGCTCCGGATCTGCTTTGGTTTTCGTAATCCAATAGTCTGCATAACATAATAGCACGCGCTCGGGCTATGAGAGTCTATCCAAAGCTAATGGTTTACATTACATTTATCGTTTATTTATAGAGGCTTTGGGTCTCAGAGACCTCGCCACTTTAAATGTTTACTACTGCAACGTCTTCGTCCATATTAAGTTTTGAATTTTGTGAATGTTGTTAAATGGATTGTAAATAAAAGAAAAACAAATATGTAATTAGAAGAAACTAACTTTTTAACACTATCGGCAGAGCTTCGTTCCAAAACAATTATTTAACAATTAAACAATTTAACAACAAAATTTCTAATGTTTTCTAAGTTAGATATATTAATGATTCACCTTTTTTTTTCTTCGTCATGATTTTTAACCTTTCCGTTTTCATCCAAAGTATACGACAGTTGTTTTCTTTATCAAATGTTCAATCCAACAATCGTCAGCACTGTTTGCCACAACAAAAAAGCTAGCCCGATAGATTATTCAAATCACCCCAAAGCATCAAAGAATGCTTACCGTATTCATTCAAAAGCAATAATTTGTCTTGATGTTTTTCGATCGAAGAAATATAAAACTCATTATACAGCAGCACCAGACACCACACTGGCACCAAAGCTGGCAGTACTGGTAACTGGTAAAACACCTAATCTCACCTTTGCACAAAACCAAAAAGCACACGGGTACGTGTACGAGTAACATACTCTCTCTTGCCAGCAAAAATGCATTCAGCAAAAATGGGTTTCCTTTTTCGCTTTTTATGTGTACACCAGGGCAGACTGGTGGTGATGGTGGCAGCAGATTAGGAGATACAAAACAACGCACCACCACCACCCCCTCGGTGGGCTAATTTGGGGGAGGCTACCCACTACTAAACACTACACAAGCATACACAAGCAGCAAACAAATGGTTTGATCATTTAAATTTATCAAAAATAGTTTTGCACCAATGCACAAACTACAATCTAATGTCGACGTGTGTCGACGGCATTGTGGCGTGTTTTGGGTTTGGAGGATGAGATCAAATTGGGTCTCCCGCAACCAGGGCGGGGGGGACACACATTTTTCTGCTGCTCACAAATTTTATCGCATTTATTTGGCGACAAATGATGAGCGGCGGATGAGTGAGTGAGTTAGTGCAAAGTTTAGAAAATGCTACAGCGACGCATCAATCTAATTGCAGTCTGTCGGCATACCGATTGATTTGCATCCGATGCCACCGGGATAATGATTGATGTTATGTGCTTATTGTGGAGCACAAAAAAAAAAAACAAACAGGAACCTTCAAACCAATCATATACGATACGATCGTTTATACTGCAAGAGAGCTAGCTGTGTACATCTTTAAGTAACTGCGAATCGAATGAAATTAAATACTTGTTTGAAATCAAATGCGAATATCAAACATGCAATTGAATAAGTTAGCGCTCTACAAAACAACAAACAAGGGAAGACAAGAACTCGCGATTTGCCCACCCCATTTGGCACTGTATAACATTTTAATTGGATAATTATATGGTGTAAACACGGATCTTGTAAACAACGGACCATTTCACATAAAATGCTACTGGCGCCAAACCACCACACTCGGAAACGGCAACGCCTCCACGCCACGTGCCGGTGCCACGTGCCCTGGAGGATGCTGCCCGTTGCACATTTGAAAGGGCCGCGCGCGTTTTCCGAAGAGATTTGACCCTCTCCGGTGGCCGGAACTTGAAACTAAATTAACCGAAACCTCGGCCACGAGAAAAACAAGTGTCGCAGCAAAGGGGTGCAGTGTCGCGTGTTGTCGTTATGCGTTTGGGTGTCGTAAATCTGCATCAACAACACATTAGAAGAACTTACATCTTTTCACACACCACACGCACACACACACTCCATTTGTAATGCGCCCAGTAAACAAATTAAATGCCAAAATTAAACTTCGAAAGAAACACAAACCACAGACACACACACTCTATGTAAATGAACTAAAACAACAGCAAAACAAACGACACTTTCAGGGGTCGTCCAGTTGGTACGTTACGCTCATAATGGGGAGTTAGCTCCAGCGTTACGACGTTTTACACGCTAGCTACAGGTTATGCAGGGATGTGGTTGTCCAGGGCAGGTTTGCGATGATATTCGGGCGTACATAACACTGGAATAAGAGATGTCTCTAGGTCATTGCTCTGAATGGATGTAAGGAACGCCTTCAACTCAGACTGTAAGAGTTTGATTGCTTCCGCTCTGCAGGAAAAGGATATATCCTCAGTCTTGTTCCAGAAAAGTTCCGCTCAACATATCTGTTGTTGAACATCGGTCCAGAAGACCAATCCGCTATCTAATAGTGACCTTTCCTGATAGCTACAGGTAGCATACGCCGCAGGCAAAGTCGTTTGCTTGGTTTGGAAAGTATGTGCTAACTAATGACGGTCTCAAAATAGAGACTGAAGAGTTGTTAGTCTAAGATTGAGTGAGTAAGTGAGTATAAAGCGAAAAGAGTGAGTCATTAGTTGACAGAGAGAATAGAGTGAGGTAAAGATTCATATCCTTTTAAATTCACTCTGATTCAAATCACTAAAAAGACGGAGTCGCACTTCTCAAATTTGATGAGGACCGTATATTGGCCGTATTTTCCCCGTACTCACACTTACGCTTCTGAGCCATGGATTTTGTCCAAATCTGATGAAATCCTCTTAGCCGCGTTCGAGAGGAAGATGCTAAGAAGGATTTTCTGAGGAAAAACAATGGAGGAACCGCCACGAGCTGTACGGTGATCTCACCATCGTGCAGTGAATTAGGCTCGCCAGGCTTCGGTTGACTGGTCATTACATGAGTGATGTTGGATTGGCAAACGACAAATTGTTGCAGGAGGATAAGACCTCATAGCGGTTGTATCGCCTTCTAAGTAAGTAGTAGTATTTTGGCAGACGGTACTATGTGATGCGTTACAGGGTTACACCCATTCGGTACAGCGAAGTGGATGATCAGTTGAAGAACACAAAGGATAGCAACCATCAGAGTCAGTGTGATCCCATTTCATATGTCGAAAGTATGATGAACTTCCATTAAGAGAAGGTACTGTCAGGACACGGACTGTTGCAAGGGTATTTGTGAGTCGAAGGCCTCCATATCAGCACCGACATGATGCAGCAGTGTCTGCTAGTTACTGTAAGATGGGAAACTGGACAGTGAGGTACGAAAAGGCTCACTACATCACGAAATCCTCGTCATCCAAAGGACCTTAAATTTACGTCTCTCGTCGTCTGTCGATGCTTTGCCTTCCAAAGAACTTGGTCTACCAAGAGTCTACGTTGTCCGACGCGTTTCATCGCCCAAAAAGGCCTAGAGTGCCAACATATTCGAATCAAAGTAGTTCTGTGGTAGTCGCAAGAAGCCCAATTGTCCAAACCTCTTCGACTAAGATACCCTGCAGTCAAAAAGCCCTCGTCGTCGTTATGCGTCATTGTACCAAAAGATTTCGCAGTCGCCCCATCGAAGGACTCTTGAAGGGTTACACAATTTATGGACGTTCCCTTTAGGTGATATTCCGTAAATGCTCAATCCGTTTACAGCAGCTTCGTGGTCAGCAGACACTCCTTCAGTACAGGGCCAGTCAAAAACAACTGCCACCGAAGACATTTCATACTACGGCTACGGCACCAATAGCTAATTAAATTATAAACACATTTGCCACCGTGCAGCATGACAAAACTTTCGTGTGTCGTTCCGTAACCGTCTTGTGACCACAATTGGAGGATGCTTTCCTGTTACGAATCTTCCAATCCGACCATTTCTTAGCCAATACCGCCACATACATGATCCGCGCTGCATGTGCATAGATCATGCTTAAATGCGGTAGTGGTTTGCTTTAAAAATAGTGTCCCCGTTTGGAGCGTGTTAATGCATTCGGCAAATTGGAATTTATTTTGCGCCTCGCACGTTGGAGCGAAACCGCAACGAAAAACGGGAACAGGGTGACGGTCTCGTTTGAATTTGCTGTGCGGTTTTTGCTTTCTTGTTGCAAGCCAAACCAAGGAACCGTCCGAAGGCACGAGTTCTGGAGAATGAAATTTATGAGTCGGGTTTCACATGCGAATGGGTAAGAAAAAACTTAATTCCTTTTGCTCGCTTTCTCGCTTGCAGTCTGGTAAGAAACTGGAAGGCCCAGACTAATAGTGGCCTCAAATCTATACATGTCGGGATGTAAAATTAGTGTCCATTATCGAAATGGAAAGAACCACATCAGACGATATATGTAAGTCCCCGGAGACTTGGTGGTTAGTGGTCAAATGGCTTTCTTTATAGAACTCAGCAAAAACCTATTGCCAACTACTATTTTGCGCCGTTTAGCGATACTGCTACAACCATTTGGTAACAATTTGTGGTAATTTTTCAAAAGTTGATTCAGCCTCCACCACCAACCGGAACCAGAACACTCGCAACCGATCGCCGTTGGGCTGAATTCGATTCCCGTACACCTCATCAAAATGTACATACCTGATCAAATGCGTGTTCAATATATTCAGCAACAATATTTATTATGTCCTATCGCCGAAAGGTATTTCACGTTGGGCCTTTCCGTCCACACACATACACACATACACACCCTACATCACCGCATCATCGTACGGTGTAGCATAAATATGCCTGCAGGTGTGTAGTATACACATCGTTAGGTTTCCGATACATTCGAGGACTCCCGTGTTCGATCCGTCCAAAGCATCCGGAATGCCCCACCACGGGGTATTCTATGTGGTGCGGATGTGGGTATAAATTATGATACTTCTGTGTGCCGTATGCCGTGCTATGCGAACGAATGGAGGAAGCCTTCGTTGGGTTTGGAAGTGGAAATGTGGATAAGAAATTCCGGAAAACGAATGCTCCGGAGAGGGAGTTTGGATCGTCTTGTTGATCGCTTATAACGCTTCATTTATTGCAACAGCACCTGGCGGTTTCGTGTATGATTACATTATGTATTTGAACAAGTTTTATAACAAATACTATAAGAGCTGTAGCGAACCCTAAGCTCTACCGCATACATGACAATAGTGTAAAAAGCGATGTGAAGCCATCAGAACACAGAAATATGGGAATCATCCAGTGATTAATGCCACATTACTACTGATGAAAATCAATAACCATTTCCGAGTTTGTCTGCACTGGACTGGACGCAGAACAGACTATCGGACTAAGGGTGAATTAAGTTAAAATAGGACTATATTTCCTGCGGCCGATGATTCTTCAATTTCAAACAAGAAAAACAAGCATTTTAAAGAAACTACGGCAGAGTGTTCTGGAGTCACAGTCGACTATGGAAACTGTCCTCAACGTTTTTAGTAATGCTCTACTAAATGAGGCGTGAAACTGTTGCCCAAGTCTTCTTCTTTCATGGCATAACGACCTCTTAAAGGTCATGCCTGCCATTTCTGGCTTACTAGACTAATTGATACCGCATAGTTGGTTAGTCAATCCTCACTATGGGGGAACGGCCCAGATGAGACTTGAACCCCGGTCCTGCCGTGTGAAGACCGGCTCCGCTGTCGCATCACCACCGGGACGCCCAAGTAAATAGTACTTTAACAGCATAATGAGCCTGGTCGGGATGAATCGAATGTCGGAAAAACCATCTCAACACGAGATGGTAGAACATTTTGTCTTAATACCGTCATCTTGGGTGAGAAAACAACCAGATGTACTATCCTTTTTTTAATCCAATGTGTGAAATAATATAACGCAAATTATTCCGTCAATTTTCACCAGAATCCGAGCCTGGTGGTATTGGTGGTAAATACATCACAAACATCACCAGCAGTTTGTTACGATAACCTAAGCGTGACCAGATTTTAGATAGATATCCTTAGCGACAAATGCGATGTAGACTTTGATTCAACGGAATCAGTAAACAGTGATGGATAACATTGAACGTATTGGACTAACATCTCGCCATTTTCTTGGAAGGAATTTAAAGCTCCTGTTCGACGGGAACTTTGTCTGCTTGTTGCCGAAAGAGCATCATCTACCATAAGATCTTGCAGTTGAAAGGATCTTAGTTTCGAAGCGATCTCTGTGATAGTGGAAATCAAAACAGACCTCGTCGTCCCTGAGTACTCGTCTACCAAGAGGCGTTGTAGTCTAACGAGCATCATCTTCCAAGTGATTTCGTAGTCTAAAGAGCCTCGGCCTCGACGCCAAATCTTCACCACAATGTACTTTGTTATTGATGAGTCCCTTTCGACCAAGCTTCATCTACAAATTGATCTTGTAATCCTAGAGACTTCGTCGTCTCAGGAGCATCATGTCATCTAACAAGTCTCGTCGTACTATAAGAGATTTAGAAATCTTATATTCGTAGTCGAAAAGACCTCATGTACCAGTTTATCTCGTAGTCGACAGGAATTTGGTTTCGAACCGAGGGGTCTGTCTGTCGAAGTATAAGGTGGTGTAGACGTCCAAGCCTCATTTACTAAAAAAAGTCCCCGTCGTCCAAGCTTCGTGTACCAAGAGATCGCAACCGAAGGAGCCTCATCTACCAAGAGATCCCAAAGTAGTTTTACCGAAAGGGGTTTATTGTCGTCTGGTCGAAGAAGGGGTCTCATTATCGCAGGCTTCTTGTCATGTTCAAGATCATATCATGCACAGGCCCCAACACGTTCCAAGAATCATGCTCGAAGTCATTCCCGCCGCAGACATTCTCAAATATGTATCAGCTAGCTTTCTCATAGCTTTCACGTTTCTCCTTTTTACCATGGCTTTTCTAAGTTGTGTGCATTGTTTGATTTGTAACTAAAGTTATTTTTATTCAGCTAACAAATTATAATTATCCTTAAACTTAATGAGCAACTTTGTGCGTATTATCTTTAGCACGGTCAGTCAGATTGAAGTAAAAGGAAAATGTACATAGTGTTTCTTACATATAGTTTCTTTTTAACACTTACATGCACCTTTCAACAGAGAAATGTTGGAATCCCGCATACTGCACTGCGTTTGAGGCAATTCACGCAATTCAGCTCCACGAGGTATGGCATAACCTTTCGCTCGTTTGTCATTCCGCTTTTATGTGTGCCCGCTGTCGATGTTTGATAAGCGTGCTCGAATCAATAAACCGCATACCACACGGTTCACACTGGTACGGCTTTTCACCGGTGTGTATACGCCGATGGATGACCAGCGTCGTGGTGCGGCTTAACGGTTTTGGGGAAGAAACACACGCGCAAACTGCTTCTCGTCACTATGAACCAGCGCGTGACGATCGAGACTGTGTTTGTGGATGAACGTCTTGTGGCACACGTTACATTTGTACGCAGGCGTTCCAAGATGCTTCGTTTCGTGATCCTTTAGCGTCAGTTTCTTTTCGAACTTTTGGCCACAGTGCGAACACACAAACATCGGTTTGTTGTCCCGATGGCTGTTGTACTGATGCTTGCGCAGTTTGAATTCGGTCGAAAACTTACGCGGACACTGTTCACACTCGAACAGTTCGAGCGACAGTGAATGATCCTCGGTCAGGTGGCGCAACAGCTGATGGTCCACGCGGAAAGTCTTGCTACATATCTTGCACACAGTATCCGATTCTTTCGCCTTTTTCGTATCCTTCGGTTTGGCCGTCGCACGTCGATGGTACGCCCGGTGGCGTATGCTTTTTTCGAACGAGGTAAACTTCTTCGGACAAACGTCGCACGGGAACAGGGGCAGTCTAAATTCCGAATGGTCTCGCTCGAAGTGACGCGCTAGGTGGGAGTTGTTGTCAAACTTCCTGCTGCACACTTGGCATACGAGCAGATTAATAGCCATTTTAGCCCGACTTACTGCCTCAGGGGATGGCTTGATGGGTTCGGGTTTTGATCCGCTACACTCACCGGCTTGAATGTGGCGCCTCAATTTGCTCACCTGTTTAAACGTTCGGCCACAGTGTTTGCACTTATTAGAGGCCCGAAGCTCTGCCGTGTGTTGTCGCTTGTGTGCGTTCAGATGAGCCTTGATGGCGAATTCGGCCGGACATAGCACACAGCGGTACGAACTGCAAACCTTGTTGTGCATACGCAACAGTCCCACCTTGGCGTACTTTCGTGGACAGTACAAGCAAACGAACGGAAACACGTGTGTGATGAGATGCTGGTTCACCTCGTCTATGGCGTGGAATTGCAGCAAGCATTTGTCGCAGTGGAAAGGCAACAAATTCCCGTGCATCCCTGTCAAATGTTCCTGCAGTGCACTCTCCGATTCCAAGCAAGCCATGCAAATGTAGCAGCGAATGATCGTCTCATCGAAGTAGCCTCCGTCGTTGGAAGATTCATCATCATCTTCCTCATCGCCAGTTTCGTCGTACACATTGTCGCTATGGTGTTCTGAATCGGCTTCCGTCGCGGCTTGCTCATTGTCATCCTGCTCCACCATGTGTTCTTCAATTATGCTCACCTCGCTAGTATCGTTCATTGTATCCTTCTCTTCCTCGATGATGGCATCCATATCGATATCGCTTTCGCTAAGCGCCATCTCTTCGTAAACCAGCTCCTCCTGTACGGCATCGTCGTCTTCCTGTTCTTCCACCTTAATAATTAGTTCCGTGCCAGTGTTTTCCTCCCTAAGCAACAGATCCGGTTGTAGCACGTCCATTTGTGACTTTTCCACCACCAACTCTTCAATGACGTACTCATCCGGCATGCTATCCTCGATTTCCTTCTCGACATACTTCTTGCCACTGTTTGTCGGTTCATCTTGTAAGTGGATTCGCTTGTACTGCCTGCAAATAGGGTCGGGAGAGAAAATGCAAACGATCCCGGTACGATGCGTGTCGGCTTACTTACGTCCAAAGCACATCGAATATGCGATTTTTGCCCTGAAACTCAGAGCGAATGCTTTCAATCAGCTGTACCTCCTTGATGCACTTGAGGCACGCATTGTGGAATGGCCAATTTTCATCCAGCTAAAAAAAACCAAACGGCCTGTTACGGCTGTTGCGTAAAATTCCAACCCACCAGTACGAAACAGCTACTCACATCTATCTTGAAAAAGCCTTCGATGACGTTGGTAAGCTCGCTTTCCGTCAACGTTTCATCGAGCGGGGCTACATCTTCCTTGTTGCCCAAACATAGTCGACATGTTTGGTTGGACAGTTCGTACGTAGTGTGATGACTCGAATCTGGATGCATTTTGTCGTTCCAAGTTTCGTTTGCAAAAACAAACGGACCCCAGGAATGAATACGATTGTGAATCTTTTTGCGCTTGGGAAACAAACATGAATAGCTGTCAAAACAATGCGGGCAACTGACAGCGTCAACCAGGGTGTGTAGATATGTGCTCGCTGTGAGGTGGTGAACTGATCTAGATGAAACGCGCCGGCATTTTATTGCAGTGCTGATTGCTAAATTGAAATAGAAATAAAAGTAAACGATAATTCATTTCATTTCACTAACAAAGCTACAGGAAAATAGAAACGAATGATAAAATTATCATTTTGTATGCTATTTTGAGTGACAAATATGACCGATTGTTGGCGGTGCGATTCATCCAATGTGCCCGAACAAGCACAACAAAGCGCGAATGTCAAAAAGACGCCGTTTTTGAAAAACAACGGCAAAACCCGCCATTATGTGCCTGCGACCAGGTTTGTTGCTGTAATTTGTGTGATGTGTGTAAAGTAAATGCAGTTTTTGTGCCAAGTTTTGTAGAACGAACGACGTCCACCAAATCTAGTGCAGTACCCCGCTCGTGTATAGTGTTCGGTTAAAAGGGTAGTGTTATTTTCGTATCCGTACCACCCAGTAGTGAGTTGCGGTGAGCTGATTCGTGCATAAACTCTCTATTCCACCTTCGGTCCGGCCAGAAAAAAAACACCCGCTCGATTCCGCGGTTAAACGTTTTCTTCGACTGATTACGGTTGCAATCCCGGCACAGAGAATGAGCTCCATCGGTGGTGTACCTAAGCTAAGCATCTCGCTGGACGAAAGTCAGCTCAGCCAAGTGCGGGAATGTTTGACCAGCTTCGCCGACAATACGTAAGTAAACATATGCCAATTGCACATTTTATTTAATACCACCTGTATTCCCCCCATAACGACAGCGCTTACAACCATGACTGTTAAAATTGTTCGTCGGTGCGATCCAACATTTCATAGTTGGGTGCAATACGTTCGGATTTGATATCGTGCTTAGCCAACAGCTGATCGCACCTGGCACAGTGCAGATATTCGCTGATGGGTTCCGATAAGAACCACGACAAACAGCACAGTGGCCAGCAGAATAGAAAGCAGGAAGCTGCCGTTGATGACCAGGTTACACCATTGGCATGTGATCGGACGATCGGTACCTGGCGAGCGCCACAATCCGGACAGCAGATCGGTTGTCCTCCCGGGCGCCAGTAGCTCAGTGAGGTTTGATAAAGAACCGATCGTTGTGATTCGATCGAAATTTGTCGGGCTCGCTTAGGGCGATTCGGTGGATTGTGTTCGGCCTCGTCTGTAGTTGTGATGCTGCTGCTGCTTGTTTCACTGGATTCATCGTGAGGATCCTTTGTCGGAGATCTTATCCGTACCCGCTGAATTAATTCTTCAGTTTCGGTAACATCTTCACTAGATGATGAATTGCTTTTAATTGCTTCTTTCTCGTCTTTAGTAGCTATCGTGTTGGAAAATGGGTTTGGTGCTGTCGTTGGTTGATAGGCAGTCATCTCGGTATGTTCGTTCTGCAGATGCTCCATTAGCTTTCTCGTGTCTTCACGCTGGCAATCAATCACCAATCCACAAAAGACACACTTCACTCTTAACATGCTCATCTCTACTAGTGCCGTAACTACTGCTTGACAGGTGCTTCTTGGGGCCCTACGTACTGATGGTATTTTTGCTTTTTTAATTGTTCGGTACCTTTCGCTAAGCAGGCTATGGTAACTGTGGAATTGATTCAAGGAAAACGCATAGTCACCTTTGCTTTATTTCATACCTTGATATTAGTGGTTGAAAATTAAACATTATCGAAAGAATTGTACAAGCTCGTAATGATTTAACAACAATTTCTACACATGTCTATCACATGTTCATGTAAAAAAAAAGGCCACACAAGAAAACATCTGTTGTGCAAAGAAAACGCATGTCAAAGGAGGAGAATTTCCTGTTTCTTTTTACCTGAAAATATGCCCAAGCGTTGCTTATGCTTAGGATCCTTTTCCTTCCTTTCGCGTTTTGCCTCGAATGCGTTCGCTATCATGAATCTCACCCGCCGGCTGCAGCCGGCGCAAAAGGAACTTCCAATTACCACCACGTGTTTAGATGCGCTACCGGCGGGTCACCAGGCACAGATCCATCCAGCACATGTTGATGCATACACCATGGAAAGAGATTTCTTTTTTTTTTTTCATCACAGTAGTCCACTTCCCGGGCGCTCTATGTTTTGAACTGCACAGTTTGATGGTATGCGTTTGCCCTCTCCCCTTGCTACGCTCGATCACATCTGTTGCATTTGAACCGCGTCATTGCACGCACAGAGTACAGTGTGTTCAATGTGCCACGGCCCAAAAAAGACACACACTCGCTCTTTCCCTCTGCAGTCGGAAGCACCCTTTTATGTTTCGGGTTTGGCACGAAACGGAGCACATCATCATCTTCATCGCACGCATAGCATTGCATTAAAGAGCGAGCAGCGAACAGTTTTCCATCGTGCATCGTGCAGAGCATAGGTCACAAATGTATGTGATAGATAGTCCGTTACACAGAGAGCAAACCGTTTCCACGTGGTAGTAGCAGCGGCGTATCGCGTTATTTTAGGGAGCGTCGTCGCCGTCTTGAACGCTCGCACACTTTTATCTATCCCGGTTCATTCCAATACACGCACGGCGACGATGCTGCTGCTGCTGTGGACTACACTGGCTCGTGCATGGGTTGCCGCTTATTAGTATTCACGTGAAATCTCTCAAGTACGGTTCGCGGAGCGGAACACACGCGCGCGTGTTCCCGGTGAAGATATTACACTTTTACGCCACGCGCACGCTTTCGCACAATCGACGGACTCCCAGTTTTGATCGTGTATTTCGGGTTGCATTGATTGCGGTGGTGTATATTTAGTGAAAGATATAAAATATTGTTTGCTGTGGTTTTGTTCGGTGGCGCTTTGAAATTCAATAGCAACGAAACGGAATGGTAGTTAGAGGCAGCAGTTCAAATAGCTCGGACGAAAATGACAAATGTCCCACTGGTTGTGACCAATCAAGCGGAAATGTATAAATTATCGGTCGGATACATTTTGGTGTGGTTTGAGGTGACCGGTTGTTGGTGAAGATGATGTGGTTTTTGTTGTTGTGAAATTAGATAACTTCCTCTGTGTGTGCGGTCTTTAGCACCCAGCGCGTATGCTGCTGCTCTTCCCTTATGTGAGAAAAATATGTTCCATGTGTCTTTCATCATACGAGTGTATGTGTGAAGGTGCCGTATGCGGTTCTTAGTAAATCATCGCCTTTGCTTATCCATAATTTAAATTCGGTACACTTTTGCTGAATCATAATCGAAAATCCAGACGTAAAGTTTAGTAAAGTTTTTACATAAACTAACTTGTGTACACACTCCTACAAAAAAAGCAATAGAACTTTCGCTACAACCCAAAAGCATACATCGTAATGCTACATCCAATTGGCACAGCATCTCCTGTATGTGTGGTGGTGATGGAATTAGTACCAAGCAACCGTTGCTACTCATGAACGAATCGTGTGGTGGTAATGGTAACGGAAGGATGCTGCTGCTGCTGCTGATCCGTATTGCTCTCGCCCTTTCGGATAAAACTGCTCTCGACAGCATGCACCGACCATGCGCAAATGATGGAATGGTTTTTTTTTGTTGCTTTCTATCGTCCCGCACTCTGCATCACGCCACAAGTAGGGGGGCCCTTTTTTCCGATTGTCCGGCCGTTTTGCCAAGGTCTAAGCAGCTGGCAGAAGTCCACACGCGAATGTAATTAAGAATAGTGGTTATATTATTTACGACGCAAGAACTAAAACCGTGTTTTTGAGCTTGAGTTTGTGGGAGACGCGTGTGTGGTGTAACTTTTTTTCTGTGCACAAATGTGATTCAGGATTGAAGAAAAGAGAGATACAATGTTTATTTAAAAACGCGCCAATCTGTCCTTGCAATTCAGTGGAAAAGAAAAAAATGGTAAACAATAACATTCACAGTGGTATCTTGGATTGAAAGAATGTTGCTGCTCCAATCTACTTATCGGAAATGTGTCGTGTGTGTGTGTGTGATTGTACAAATTTTTATACTGCTGACGAATGGAACCGGACGAATTGTGAAGTTGAACAAACATATTCTTAGATAAATAATTCCATCCCATTCTTACCCTGTTTAATTCTGTTGGTCATCAGTAGATAAGCGACACTTATCTTAAACAAATCTTAACAATACCAAACAAACCCTCTCCTGTTCGTTAAAAGGAATTACGGTACGGGTTAGCAAGAGTGTCTTCATTTTCAAGTGCGTCGTAATTTGCATTGCACCCCTAGATAACGATCATCACCGGATCATTATTGTAACGCCACCGTTGTTGTGGTTGTTAGCCTGGGTTTCTCTGCGTATCGATAAAGTGCAATCGTGTTTGTGTTTTTGCTATTCCAACGATCGTCCAAGTTCAGATCACGGTGGCAACAGCACATCACCAAACCAAGGCATTTCTAAAACTGTCGGCAAAACACCAGCATCTCACCAGTGGTGGTGTTTATTGATGAGTCATCAATGTGTTCCGTTGGTGGAATGGTTGTTTGTTTGCATGCTTTACATATCCTCCCCGATCCATCGCACCCTTTCGCATTGCTGCCTCACCGCCGCTCTTTACGCTATGTGATGTGAAGTTGTTTCACAAATCCCAAATCGGTCGTACGTGCCCCGAAACGCATGGGAAATGCACACAGCGGAGAATGGATTCCCGAGTTTTCGCTGCACAAGAATAGGACATAAACCTTCGCTCTAGTGGCAATTGTGCGGGACGGGCGCCAGAGAGTGATGAGTATGCATGTGGGGAACCCGTGTAGTAGCTCGTTCTGGTGGTCAAGGTTTTCCTTCCTTTTGTGGGAAATTGTAGCACAGATTTTGTATGGATTTTTGGGAAGAGATGACCCTCACGTGTGGAGAAGCAAGTCGGCGGCCAGCGCAAGAGGGTGATCATCGTTCGGATAAGTTCTATTTTCAGTTTGATGAGCAAATATATTTGCACATGGGAACGGAGAAAGAGAGAGGGTCATAAAATGGAAAATTCACATCGTAAACATTTCAAGGTTTTACGCGAAATTTCAGCTTTTTTCCAGCAGATAATCTCAACATACAGCGAAGGAATAAACTAAAAAATCACCTCACTGTCCTTAGATTGCCACAAAATGAATCAGAATTGAGTTTTTTTATTCCTATGAAAGACTTCTCATGTTCTGAAGATCTTCAACTAAGCTTTACAAGACAAATCGCTGAAAATCGGCTGCATAACCTCCCTTTCGAATTTCGGGGTTCGAATCCCGTCCGGACCGCCTCCCCATACGCAGGACTGACTATCCAGCTACGGGTAAAGCTAGGGTACAGAAAGCTAGCAATCCTCCTGAGCTAGCCAAGACCTCAAAAGATTGTAGTGCCAAGGAAGAAGATAAAGAGAACCTCCCTTTAACGTTGGACAAATATTATTACAATATTGTTCTTATCATGTTTATAGTTGTATCATCATTCTACAACGTCTACTAGCAACAGAATTCTCTCCATCCATTAAACTGCATAAGATGAACTGAATCGTGGCAAATAATTAACCGTGTTTTAATTAGAACCTTGCGAGCTGAAGGAGAACAACTTCACGCCATCCGTTCAGCTGAAGAGCCGTATTGCTAAGATCATGTAGAGCGATCTTATTTCGTGTGCGGTCCAGCGTTCTTTCTCTTCATCTCTTGTTCTTGTTCCAGAGGTTGACAGGAAAATGCGTATCCCATGACACACAGTCAGGATAGGGGCGCACACGAAAACATCGAAAGTATCGCACAATGAACAAGACATCTCCCAGCCGAATAGAATATAGTAGCGAAAGAGGAAGTAGGACGTTTTCGAGAGCGGATCTCCAAAATATCGCCGCGGGTTACAGCAAATGTGGCCTCAGCGAGTTCAAAAACCCGCATACTACGCGCATACGAAGAACCCCATCGGAAGAAGGATGTTTGATCGACAGTATGTGCGTGTGTGTGTGTTGGGGGCAGTTTTTTGAACAGATTTTAAAAATAACAACTCCGCATACAGCGGCCGCCTCCTCCATGATGAAGCGCAACAAAATCGGCTTTGGTGGCGGACGGGCCATCATATCGGATGCTGTGGGCAACGTAATAACGCCATCCATAAGACGTAGTTCGTGTGCTTGCTGTGTGTTCTGAAAGATCACACAGAGAAGATGTGGGAGCCCACCGGATATTTCAGCTTTCGTGCTGCACCACCAGCACGTTTAGAAGTCAATCACAACAAACTATAAATTATACGCAAATGTTGCATACAGAAGATCACTCCCCAGCACAGCGCGTCTTTAAGGTATTTCGATTAAATTGTCCCTAAGGAATGGATGTTTTCGTAACAAGAGAAGCCGCATAGGAAGTACGCGCGCGTGGGCTAGGCTGTCTGTCTGGCTCTATATTTTCGGCCCCCAATCTTACGCCCATTGCGGCGGCCCAGCTGCTGTTTTAATATTGCACCCGCGAAACGTTCCATAAAAGTTAATGTAAACATTAAGCGGCGAGCAGCAGCAGCAGCAGCGTGATGGTGATCATTCCTCATCGGGGATATTTATAGTACCCCTTACTCCCGTCTGGGGAACGTATTTTAAACAAAAGCCCGAAATATTGTCACCAAAGCTTAGGAAGCAATATATGTTTAATACAAATCACCTTGAAGCAAAGATTCCCCGTCCCAAGAACAGGAATTGTTTTGGAAAACTAAGTTTAGAATCTGGATCTCCCAAGCCTATCGTCGTTTAAATCAAATTCTAAAGTATCTGTAGACCACTTACGAGCGTCTCTCGTACCAAGCATAGAAAGAGGAGGGTTATAAATTTGTACGATGCACTTAAAATTTCTCCACCGTCGAGGTATCAGGTTAAGACGAAAATTTCAAAGTAAGCCCCTTCATCTCATCGGTACGATGCGCGAACACGATCATCCCTCGTCTCCTATACTCATCACTGGAATTTAGTAGGATTTGCTGTCAGCCGATAATAGTGTACCGATCTAATCTCACCAAACGCTCACTCCACGGATCGAAGAATTGAGGAATCTACAAAATTCCCTCCCCGAAAAAAAAGCAATCCATTGAATGAGCTGTTTATTGCATTTTTCCAACACACCATCCGAGTTTACGGTTTATACGAAACGATCTCCGAGCCCCGAGTCTTTCGACTCGCTGTTCTGTGTCCCCCGACACAGGCGAAGATGTGAGTGTTGTGCGGTTGCGAGATGTCTAAATTTAAATCACAACTTCTCCTGTGCGAAGTAGCATTATTTCGTCCATCCGTCCGTCCATCCATCCATATCCGTCAGTAAGTGTGCGTGCGTGTGCGCGTAGTTTTGAGTGCCGTACAGTATATGTCGCCTTCAGTTGGCGTCCACGACCTCACCTAGCATTGCGTAGCTTAGGTGCCGGTATCGTCGGTGCGATAGACGTGTGTTTCGTTTGGTCAAACGCTACCTTCCTAGATGCGCTGGCACTGTTCTGCCTGCTCGAATCTATCAAGATCGCGTACGGTATAGGGGCGTATGTCTCGTGTAGCACACGTTTTTCGTATGAAACACTTACCACAATCTCCACAAATCGGTCTTCATTCTTGGGACGTCGTCGTCGTCCGTCCCCGTTGGGTGTAAGGTATCTTCAAAGTGCCGACAAAACACGAACGCGGTACCGATTTTGCCGAACACGTGTTGCGTAATCGATCAGCTCGATTCGTTCGTTGCACACATGGCACGCGCAGATACTGGACGCGCGCGCTCGCGCGAAATTGAATTGGAAGTCACTGGAACAAACGTGCAAAGTGCGGACTACACTGGCACTGTATCACCGATTGAATGCTAATTGTACGCGCCCATATACCGGTACAATCGATCACCGATCGGGCGGTGGTGAAGCGTGGAAGCTGCACGAACAACCATTCCCATCCTACGCATATCATCCACGCCCACGTGGCCAAATTATTTCCTCATTGAAATACGCGCCATGTGGTGTCGTCGTTCTTCGCAGCGCATTTCTAGAGACGGCCCAGAATTGACCGAACGATCGTAACCCCATCGTCTCTAAAAAGAATGGGAGAAGAATCAAGTATGCAAATAGTGGGGTTTGCCGTGAATAAAATGTACGAAGCACCCGAGTAAAGTAACGCGTTCTAACAACACCCCAATAGTCAATTAGAATTATCCATTTCATGCTAATAAGCTCACACGAGTGCGACATTCGCACTAGATCGTCTTCAGTGGCAGTGATCGTCTCAATTGTGTGTCTTAAACGTCGTCGAATAATTAACAATATTGTTCACTTTATTCCTATCGAATGAAGCTTGACTCCTTCTCTACTATGAAGGTTTTAACTGAGGCAAGATGAATGGTGCCAAAAAATCGTATTGCAGCTACTAAATCCGGCTGCACAGACGTTCAAGACAGAAAAAATAGTTCAACTAAACGTTTCAAAGTACTCACGACACCGTGTCGCCGGTCAGTCGCCAGTCGCGTCACACTTACGCCGCACTCTTTCAAGAGTACCTGCGCCGGGTATGTGTGTGTTTTTAGTCTGGGAAGATAGGTCAGACACACTACCGACAAGTATAGTATCTACCTAGCTAGCATATAGGATGTGTGGTTCATCCTTTGCATTCCACACTGCCACTGCTCTGCTCTCAGCAATCGATCTTTCCCGGGCAAATCGGATTGTAAACATCGGGGGGTCGGGTGTTGTGTGTTGTTGTGTCCATATGTCTAGATTGGTCAAAGTGAATGTACGATTTTCAATAAATTGCATTTTGTTTACTACACAACTGCAGTTCACCGTGTCGAGACAAAGGAACTTCGTGTCTAGACGGATTTTTCGATCTTCAATAGACGGAGGTTTAGGCGTCTACTGATGATCAGGAGGAATGAATCTTCCAATTTTTCCACAGTCGGTGTTGATTTTTTGACGCGTGAAAACCAATGAAAGATTAAATTATGTACATTTTAATTCATGATGAGCAATTCTTCTTCTTATTTGGCACTAGAACTTTGAAGGATGCCCTAATTTGATTTTCAAGAAATCATTACCAAGTCCGGTGCCTCTTCTAATTAAATTACAAATAATATTAAATTCTGGGAGATAACACGCCCTATATTACAAATTGCACCCATACCTTTGAGTGGCCATACATCGGGAACTGCACGGCTTCGATTCTCTCACACGGCTGCTCTCTATTTTAGGACCATTGAAATGCCATAACCTTCACAACGTCGCTGGTCAATTGCCCGAAAGGCCACATAACGACCGCAACAACATGCGATTCTGTAAGCAACACGCGCTCTGTCCGACCGAAATGAATAATTCCATTCGCGATCAATAGTATCCCCCCAATCCCATCGTGCACCCTCCTCGGGTAAGGTCAAACCGCTGTTGGCGACAGCCACTTCATTTGAGGCTGGATTAAATTCGGACATCAATGTTCGGATTAGAGTCGGTGTAAGTGTAATGTCCGAGACTGGTACAAATCCTTAGCATTAAAAGATAAACGATGAAGGATGAAAATGCCTAGTAGCTTCACAGGTCACTTGCTCTTTCTCGCTCCTTTTTCGGTGGAACGATACACACAAAATTACTCATCGGAGTTTACCAGCAGTACCAGAACGCGACTCGGAAGCTTGTCGGGTTACCATGGCTTTGGCGCATAGTGTAAACAAATTCCACCGCACCCGAAACTGATGTAGGGTCCTGCTATTTCCACGTTCAAGGAGAAACCGATTCGCGGGCTCTTGGAACCACCGTTGCTTAGCAGGTAACTCACAGTTGGGCGACTGTTGAGACCCTCCGGGAACCATACATTGTGACCCAGTTCTATACTCTACCAACAGCGGCAAACTGCCACGGTGGCCGCTTGTTTAGTACACGGTAACAGCTTGTATTCTACTGTTGTTTGTGTCTGGCTTCCTAGCGCTCACGTTGTTCTGCAGTAGTAGATGTGTGGCACAAGTGATACACAACACGAGTCACGACATCTCGTACCGATTGTCTCGCCGTGGTTTGCATCGGAAGTTTCAACTGGCAGTGCATCTCGTTGCACCTAATTTGTGCTCAGTCGGGGTGTTCGAGTCCAATGTTCAACGCAAACCCCACACACCAGTCGACGCATCATTGTTTGAAGGAAACATTGAACCGAAAATAAAATCGCGGCACTCTTTACGGCTGCCGCCAACTGTGCGTGTGTTGGACGGTGTGGTGTAGTACGTACGTCTCAAACAACAAACGGACACACGGACACCACCGCCATCATAACAAAGCAAAGGTATGTGGGTTTTGTCGTCTGACGAGTTCCGTTACTATTATCGTCAGTCAACTGTTCCTGTAAATTACAGATATTATTGGTGCACTAATGAAGGATAAATCTAGTCTTAGTTCGTCTATCAAATGTAGGCGCAGCAAATGGACTTTACGGAATTATCGACAAGCAAATGTTAGACGTAAAACTTGAAGATTCTGTTAGTGGAAAGATTAATCAATCACCTTCCAAAGAAGTCTTAGTTCGCCTAACGAATGCAATCCCTGCACAAGTCCCACAACAACCGATATCGTGTTGTTTTCGGTTGTTTAGCATGTTTACATAAGCAATCTCCCGCCGTCAGCTACATCCATTCTGTAGTCCTTCCCTTCGTCCAGCTACGGGACCATTAGAAGGTCAGTTAAAAGTAAAGGATTCATTACCCAACGGCGCAGCACACGTACATTTCGGTGTGTTGAAAGATGCAACTGTTAAATTCATCATTATTTACCTTTTTGCTTTTACGAAAATTTTCATAATGATTGACTTAAAAGCAGCAGCAGTTTTGGGGGGATTGAACGAAACACGTGTGTGTGTGTAACTAATTGCTGGATCTCTAGCGACTCCCAGTGTGCGTAAACAATGTTCTGTTCTAGCAGCAACTCGCACCCATCAGTGTTCAGGGATTTCCCTTTGGCCTAATTTTTGGGTACAATTTCGTCCATTAAACCTCTACCGGACACGTCACAGAAACGTGTAGAATGGTAATTTCTGTTGCTGGCAACCAACAACCATGTGTGCGTCTTGGACCGTTTCAGCAACCGGCAGCGCGCCCGTGCTCGATATGAACTAATCTTTCATTAACTGGAAGGCCTTGAATCTACGTTGGACGTTAAACATTGAACGTTATTATAGCGCACGATGGCGCTGTGCATTGCCACAAAACACGCGTATTGCGAACAGTGAAAACAGCGACGATTTGTGTGGTTTTGCTTTTACTTTTGCTGCCAAGATCCAGGAAAATGTGTTCCCCGATGAAATCATCGTACTGTCGTACGATCGCGTTCCGCTAACAAACACCGTCGAGGCAACTGATTTGTTGATGTGCGTTCTGGGTCTGTTTGATGATTTGTGCTGCTTTCATGCAAAACATGACCAAGAAAAGGGTGATGATGATGATGTTGCTGGTGAGAAAGTGCAGAAAAACAAGGCACCTCTTTGACTTGAGCTGCCCCGTGTTTTGGTCTGATGTCGTCGCTTCTGTGTACGGCTGTCTTGAATCACATTTATTGTGTGATAGTTTTTTGTTTTGTTTTTGAGGTATATTTGCTTCATTGATTTTGTTTGACTTTGCTTTAGTTTTGTTTAATCGTTTCCGGTGCTCCGCAGAGGAAATGCATTAGACGAGCCGTTTATACACAGGAAGCAAGTGTTGCAGTGTAATCCATCTCAACCTGTCATCATTTTAATGTAAACTAAAACCATCAAAACATTTGACGGTTTGTTGATGGCTGCCGTATGTTGTTGATGTGGATATATTCTGGGGAATGGGCAATGTATGCATGAGATATTTCTGTCTAACGGGATGCAAAAAATAATAAAATATTTATTTGATACTATTATTACGGACAGGGGCGGCCCGGTGGTAGATGCGACAGCGGCGCCGGTCTTCACGCGGCAGGACCGGGGTTCAAGTCTCATCTGGGCCGTTCCCCCATAGTGAGGACTGACTATCCAACTATGCGGTAACAATAAGTCTAGTAAGCCAAAACTGGCAGGCAAGAACTAAGAGGTCGTTAGGCCAAGAATGATGATGATTACGGACATATGCCGTCTTGTCTAGGCAGCTTTTTCCTAATTGTTTAGTTAATGGTCTTTAGAAGCGCTTGTATAGCTCCCTCAGGTTGCTGCATCGTCCATATATTTATGGATCACTCCGATGTTCCTGCCTATAGTTCCCGCCTTATATTGGTTGGAGATTTATCTATGTTTTTTAAAAGTTCTTATGCTAATGGAACTGCAGTCTATTGTTCAATTTAGTGTGCTACGTATCAGTAGAATCCAACAAACATTACAAAACTGTCTATTTAGATTATTAAGGAGAAGAAAGGGAAGAAAGTTAGAGGTTAAATCCATGTCCACTTGCGATTTTAAAAATTAAGCTCATCACAGGTATATTGTCTAAAGTAGTATGTCTATGATTGGGGTAGGTTGTTGCCTTGTTGTCGTCACAGGAAGTGATCTTAGTTCTGATACCCTAGCCTACAACTGCAAGCCTGTGATGGAGTCAGGTTTATACGCTGTTGGTGAACTTCCAGCGCTATATGGGTAGACAGACCTTCTTTGACGTAATGCGAATGAACACTCTCGCTTCGGTGTGTCCTTCAAACCAGGGTTGTAGAGATGTTTTTGGAGATCAATGTGCTGGTGGCACTAATAAGCCACAGAAGCAAATATTGATGTCATGGATACATAATAATGCCATAGTCAATTCTTCTAATTTTCTCTATAACCTTCCTGTCTGCCACTGTCTTTCCTATACTTCATTTTACCGATATTTATGCAAGCGAAATTATCACAAACCAATAACGAATATCAGTAATAATTTTCCTCCATCACTGTCAAACACTATTGAGGTACGACATTCATCATAATAAAACATCATAATAATCATCAACAACCGTGGCATCTCCACCACCAGGCGCCTCCACCGCGAGTCCGTAAACTGACACTACCTCAGATCAACGATCGCGATCCACATCCGTAGCTGTACATTCGCTGATTGGTTACACCCAAAAAACCCGAAACCAAATATTCTTGTGTTAAATGTTACCGATTCTATTTATAGCTAGAAAACATGCTGCTTGTATGTACGTGAAAAGTGTATGTGTGTGTGTGTAGTTTATTAAAAAAGAAAGATATAAATTGTTAAGTTTACAAAAAAATGATCGATGTGTTCCAAACCGTGCTGCTGCAGTTAACCACCGTTCAAGTTACATCCGCCCGCAAGATGGGTGTCCAAAATGATCGTTAAAAACTCGGCAGGATGCCTTATTAGGAGCCGGGGAGTTACAGTGTTGTTTAGGTAAAACCCTCCACAGGCAAATCCGCTGACAGTCTATTAGCTCTCCTGAGGGACCTGTGTGTGTGTGAGCGGGGTATGGTTCTCTTCCGGAAAGGGAAACCTAGATCTTTTGAAAGCACACAACATTACCACAAGTGCCGAGTGTTTGAGCTACATCCGACAAGGAACCAATTTTTTTTATGTGCCAAAGAAAAGTGACCAGAAATCAAAGAGCCGTGCAGGAGGTGTGCAGTTAAAAGCAAACAATCATGTCTGGAATCTTCAAGTACACACCCAACCGGACGGCAGCGTCCACGCCGAATCGACGCTCAGCTTTCGGCACTGGATTCGGGTAAGAGCAGCGATCATGCAATGGAAGCGTGTGTGAGGAATGTTAAGAAAATATTGCATCGAAAATTGAGTCCCACTGTGATCCTCCCTCATCATCTGCGTGGTGTCGAAACTCGAGAACTAATGCTCTTTCAATAACATATGGTAGTTTGTGGTCGCATTTGCTTTTTGAGCAATACTTATAAGATAAAAGAATAAAAGAGTGGTTCAGAACCCAAAAACTATTTCAAAACCCACCGCGCTAAGTAACGCTTAAACTGATAAGCGGGGTTAAGTAGAATGAAAGATTTTACAGACTTCTGTTCCGGTCTGTCCTTGGGGCGGGCTGGCACTTGTTTCTAGGCTTAGGGCAATTATCGTTAATGGAGGAAGCGTGTTTAGGCAAAATAAAAATTCAACAAGCTAGCCCAGATCGTCACGGAACAAACTTCAAGCTAACGCAATCAATAGAGAGGTCACTTAAATCGAACCGTTAGTGATTCACTTTCAGAATGTTTGTGTATGTAGAAGATTGCACAAGCATATTAAATGTTTATTGATGTTTTTTTTCGGTTTTTTCATATTTAACAACAATATGTATGTACTATGTACTTAAGGATGATTGAAAGCTGCCCTAAAACAAAAAAAACTCTAAAACAGAAGGAACATAAATTCTTATCATATTTAAAGCCATATGGCACTTTTAATGACTTAATGAAACATATAGGATGATTGGTTACACCCAAAAAACCCGAAATCAAATATTCTTGTGTTAAATGTTACCGATTCTATTTATAGCTAGAAAACATGCTACTTGTATGTGTGTGAAAAGTGTATGTGTGTGTGTAGCTTATTAAAAAAGAAAGATATAAATTGTTAAGTTTACAAAAAAATGATCGATGTGTTCCAAACCGTGCTGCTGCAGTTAACCACCGTTCAAGTTACATCCGCCCGCAAGATGGGTGTCCAAAATGATCGTTAAAAACTCGGCAGGATGCCTTATTAGGAGCCGGGGAGTTACAGTGTTGTTTAGGTAAAACCCTCCACAGGCAAATCCGCTGACAGTCTATTAGCTCTCCTGAGGGACCTGTGTGTGTGTGAGCGGGGTATGGTTCTCTTCCGGAAAGGGAAACCTAGATCTTTTGAAAGCACACAACATTACCACAAGTGCCGAGTGTTTGAGCTACATCCGACAAGGAACCAATTTTTTTTATGTGCCAAAGAAAAGTGACCAGAAATCAAAGAGCCGTGCAGGAGGTGTGCAGTTAAAAGCAAACAATCATGTCTGGAATCTTCAAGTACACACCCAACCGGACGGCAGCGTCCACGCCGAATCGACGCTCAGCTTTCGGCACTGGATTCGGGTAAGAGCAGCGATCATGCAATGGAAGCGTGTGTGAGGAATGTTAAGAAAATATTGCATCGAAAATTGAGTCCCACTGTGATCGTCCCTCATCATCTGCGTGGTGTCGAAACTCGAGAACTAATGCTCTTTCAATAACATATGGTAGTTTGTGGTCGCATTTGCTTTTTGAGCAATACTTATAAGATAAAAGAATAAAAGAGTGGTTCAGAACCCAAAAACTATTTCAAAACCCACCGCGCTAAGTAACGCTTAAACTGATAAGCGGGGTTAAGTAGAATGAAAGATTTTACAGACTTCTGTTCCGGTCTGTCCTTGGGGCGGGCTGGCACTTGTTTCTAGGCTTAGGGCTATTATCGTTAATGGGGGAAGCGTGTTTAGGCAAAATAAAAATTCAACAAGCTAGCCCAGATCGTCACGGAACAAACTTCAAGCTAACGCAATCAATAGAGAGGTCACTTAAATCGAACCGTTAGTGATTCACTTTCAGAATGTTTATGTATGTAGAAGATTGCACAAGCATATTAAATGTTTATTGATGTTTTTTTTCGGTTTTTTCATATTTAACAACAATATGTATGTACTATGTACTTAAGGATGATTGAAAGCTGCCCTAAAACAAAAAAAACTCTAAAACAGAAGGAACATAAATTCTTATCTCATTTAAAGCCATATGGCACTTTTAATGACTTGATGAAACATATAGGAAATAAAAAAGATATCATTTTTGATCTACGATCGTGGCGATATTGCTCACTGTTCAAGCCACTCTACGAAAAACGGTTAATAATTGAATCAATTGGCCGTGCTTTGTGTGCAGTCGCTGATGGAATCATATTTTCAGATGATAAATGAACGGTATCACCCCGTGAAAGATGCTGCAATGCATCAAAATAGCAAAGCCGGTCAACAAGAATACTTCCGTTACGATACTCGCGACGTCGTGCGAGAGAATGATAAGTATCAAACTATCAGAGAATGGCAAAATTCTATCTCTGCTTTTGCTGTGCGACATTGAAAAGAGCAACGGCCTGTGCTAATCAACCTGATTTGTTAATAGTTGTGTGTAATATCCACAATGCATCCTAATGAATATGGCCCTGCCAAACAGCGACGCGGAAGAACGCGCAACACATTCACTCTGCAATTAGCAGATACACATTTTGGCTCAACTGTTCTACACCGAGTCGTGCTGTTCCGTGCAATGATCTTAATCAGGTTCAAGAGTATAACGTTCGCACACAAGAGGGTCATGTTTCAATTCCGGTCGGAGCATCATCATTTATCGTATATACTCCACAGCTCCACATGGTGATAAGTGTTGTAAAGTGATGCAATTTCGTAGTTAAAACACACACCCACCAACCATTCAGTCTCATTCAGTCAGTTGGCCACGGGAGCAATCTTGATGTGTGTATGTGGGTTGGGTGAGTGTCTGCGGCCAATCAAAAGTGGGGCACGATACCCGAATATATCGTTTAATCCCCCAATCCGGAATCTTTGCTCTTCTTGCTTTTGCCTCGATCCAAACACAATCATGTATAGACGATACAATGATGCAGCAGCAGGGCATAAAAGAAGCATTCTACCCACGGTTACAATCAAGACGAATGGTCGACATCAATCAGACCATAAAATAGGCAATATATTTATTGCGCTTTGTGGGCAGAAACAATCGATTTGATTTAGATCGTGGTCTTGTAAAGCTCATCAATCTCATATGCTTACGCTCATATATCGCTGTTGCTCAGTCAGATCGTCGGTGAGTTTTGTTAAAAAAACATGGATAGGGAGTGAAATATTGTAAACAAGCTTGAAAACGAGATTTGAGTTACATAATGTCAAGTTTATAAATAAGTATCTGTTTAAAACCGTTTAATAATTTATTGTGTTTTGTTTTCCTTTCGCTTTGCAGAAGTCCCGGTGTGCACCAGGATGCCACCATGGATAACTCATGTAAGTATACGTTTGTGGTCTTGATTAATGTCTGGAGTATGTCTAGAGTTAAGTTGGTTGTTGGTAAGATTTGCTTATTTAAACATTAGTTTCATTAATCTGGACTCCTGTGATAACAACACACATATTGGAGAGTGTCCAAAAAGTTTTTGTCTTCCGTCCATGGTCCGTTACAACCTGCTACTGATCTTTGTTGAGAACTGATACTGAGACACGAAAACCTCCCGTCCAGATATCGCCCAAATATCATCCATAGACACCAATATAACTCGTTGGAATAATGTCTCTCTCCTTATTTTTACTTTTGGAGTTTGTGTTCCCAATCAATTTCGTCTATTCAGAACTCTTGATCTGTTTTGGTTTTACCGGTAGTTTATAGTTTTCACTCAATGACAAAAAGTAGTAGGCTACGATAAAGGCACCAACATGGCGGCTACCTTCTCTAACTGTCGTAACTAGCAATCAGAGCAGAATTGTACGCTACTAATTAAGCTAGTGAGAGTTTGTGGCAGAGTGGCATTCGCTAATTTTGTTAAAAATAGTAATTTTTCACTGTAAAGAATAGGATTTGGGTAAGCGTAATAAACCGATCGACATCAGTAAGGTGCAAAATGGAAGGAGCTAAACGAAAACTGTGTTGGAGTGAAAACGAAGAAGGCACACCTGTTGAGAAAAAGGAAGAAAAGCCTACCCTTTCTAGTGGTTACTCACATAAATCGTCCACAAGCTTAGACAGAAACCGTCCTTTCGAATCTTCTGCCGGTAGCTGAGCGTAGTTTAGCGGCTCGAAATCCCCCCTGTGATAGAAGACTAACATGGGGTCCACTTTTGCTCGTTACAGATGCGATGGGATTTCGTTCTCCCTCAATAAACGCCCTCACCGGTCACGGTTCGCCCGTTCCGGTACGATCGTTGCGCGACAACGAGGAAGAAATCTCGTCGCTGCGCAAAGAAAACTTCAATCTGAAGCTACGCATTTACTTCCTCGAGCAGAAGGCGGGCATCTGTACGGACAGTGACACACCCGCGCTCGGTTTAACCTCCTCATCCTCCACGAACACGTCATGCGATGGCAATTACTTGAAGCAGAACATCGATTTAAAGGTACGTATACCCTCCGAAGCAATTCCAAACGCATTCTGGTGCAATTTTCCACGGATCAGTAAGCTTGATTGTTTGTAGAGGGAACGAGCTTAACGCACGATTAAACTTTTTCCAGGTCGAGGTAGAATCATTACGACAGGATGTTCAAAACAAACATGACCTTCTCTGCCAGGCGGCCAAAGCGATGGAGGTGATGGAGGAAAGCCACAAGAAGGCGGAGGAAAAGCACCGCGAGATGGTGAACGACCTGAACAATCGTATCGAGATGCATCAGCTCGAGATAAAGTCGCTGGAGAAGATGGCGAGCGAGCTGCAGCATCAGTATCGCGAGCTGCAACTATCGACCAGCCGCGTGGGCCTAGACGAGGCGGCGAATGATCAACAGCACGCCGACACGACGACCGCGATCGGTAAAGCAACAACGGTTCGTGATAATGTTGGTGAGAGTTTGCTGGACTTCCTCGACACGGTGCACCAGCACAGTGAGCTAAGTGTGCAAGAGAAGCTGAAGCTGCTCGAGATGGATAACGCGGTGCGCCAATGCCAGGAGCGTAACGAGGAACTGAGCCGCCAGGTGGAACAGCTGCAAGCCGTGATCGATGAAAAGATGAGCAAAATTAGTCAGCTAGAGGTTGAGCTGGGCGAGTTGCGATTTGAGAATGCGGAACTGCGCGAAGAGTCCGAAAAGCCACACACGAATGTTGAGGTAAGTGAGAAAATGGAACACCAAATCAAACCATTCTATTATTTTAACTTCTTTGTAAAAGGATTCCGCATATACTACAGCCGGTAGTGTGCATTGTTTAAATACTCGAAACAATCGTTCCGCGAAGTTTGTAATCGGTAAGGAAATTACCCAACAATCTTCGCTAAAATATTTTCAACTGCAGCAAGAACATCAGCAAAATTGCATTAAATGCGTAACGGTAGAGCAAAAGACTGTTGGTGTGACAACCAAATGCTTTACAAAGCCAATTCCGAATGACTCTACCGACATGGAACAGTTGTTCAGTAAACCAAACGTTTGTTTCCCGTGTGAAGAATTGCTGGCCTACAGGTCCGGCTCTGCTACCGGAAAAGGGGGCAACAGATTCAAAACTCCCTTCCCTCCAGCCCATCTCACATGCCGCCGGATTATCAACGAGTGGGTTAATCAATATTTCATTATTGAATCAAGACCGGCGGCGATGGACGAAGATTACAGCACAAACTATTGGAACGAAATCGAACGCAAGCACGAACATTGGCATAATATCTTTCAATGGTGTCTGCAGAAGCTGAATCTGTCGAGCAGCGGTGATAGTTCTGTGGTGGTCGCGTCAGAACCTTTCTGTGTTTCAAAATCAACGTTTACTAGCTAAATATGAACCCTTTTTGTTTGAAATATAAATGGCTCTCAAGTTTACTTCTAAATTAATGCGCGGTACAACAAAATAAAGCCGTGGTTGTGTAGGTCTCATGTTTCGTCAAATTTGTCCTAATTTGTCGCGTGCTTTTTATTTCAACATTTCTTTGCAGATCGAACGACTTAAGCAGCAAAACTTTGATATCCGGTCCGAGCTGGCCGAAAAGCTGTGCGTCCTCGACGATACGGAGGCTAAACTGCGCGAAAAAACGATGGAGTGTACGAAATCGTGTAAAATGGTCGAGAAGCTTATAAAGACAATAACCGAGCAGGACAAGGAGCTGGAAAAGTTGAAGCGAAACTCGGTAAGCGACCCGTTAGCGATTGATGCTCCTGTGGGCGTGTACCCCCGCCTGTAAACCTTCCGTATTATTTTATCCTTGTTTTATCTATCCCATTTTCCCACCGTATCATTGAAGCCAGTAGAATTGAATGGTCGTGAGCCGCCGATAAGGAAGGTATTGCATTCACATTTGGTTATCATGCATTTGCTGCACCATTTACTTATTGCCCTTGCACAAGTAAGACTGTAAGAATTAAGGGGGTAGTACACTCGGATAGCCTGGAAAACGAATGATTGTTGGGGAGAAGATAGTCTTAAGTCAATGATGAAAATGAAGCTTCTCCGGTCGTATTACCAGGTTTTGTGTGCCGATCGGTGTACGTTTTAGAGACCGTAACGCGTTGGAGCTATCGTAAAATTGATGTTATTCCCCTGCATCTACTTTTAACTTCCCGGTTGTCGTATGTTATTAGATTTAAAACTAGAAAATAAGTCCTCCATCGAAATGGATCCAAGAAAACTTTACGGACTGGGACGCGTCCGGTGTCATTCTTATGACATATCCAACCCATCATCATACTGCTCATAGAGCTCGCCATTCTAACGGCTCATTCAATGTCTTTCTACACACAAATTACTCAAAAAATCGCAATTAACCTCTTATTTTCGAGCGCGGCAAAGAGGATTTCGTCAGTTTTTGGCAGTGTCCGTTTGTGTGTGAATACTGGGACCATGAATGTTCTATCCCAACTTTGTAGTGTACTACACCCTTAAGCAAAGAAACATTAATCTAATGCCCATTTTTAGTGATGGCTCCAACAATTTTCGGAACCGGCTCCGGAACCGTTAGTTCGGAGCCGGCTCCGGAGCCGTTAGTTCGGAGCCGGCTCCGGAGCCGTTATTTCGGAGCCGGCTCCGGAGCAGTTAGTTCACCGTTAGGCCGTAAGGAGGGGATGAATTTTCTATCCATGAGATGGGACCATGAATGTTCTATCCCAACTTCGTAGTGTACTACACCCTTAAACAAAGAAACATTAATCTAATACCCATTTTTAGTGATGAGAAATACGGCTTCGAAGCCGGAGCCGGCTCCGACCGGCTCCAATAATTTTCGGAACCGTTAGTTCGGAGCCGGCTCCGGAGCCGTTAGTTCGGAGCCGTTAGTTCACCGTTAGGCCGTAAGGAGCCTGCTCCGGAGCCGTTAGTTCGGAGCCGGTTCCGGAGCCGTTTAGTCGGAGCCGGCTCCGGAACCGTGGGTGCACTCCGGAGCGCACATCACTACCCATTTTATTTGTACATAAATTGCATCCTAAACCAACATACATCTATCTCTCTCTCTCTTTCGCGGCAGTCAAGCGTTCTTCGCGGTGGAAAACCTAGTCCAAACGCTAATAGTACAAGTCGTCGTTAAGCCATCTTGCCATAAAACTGGACATTTTAACCCGGTCCAGTCCCTCTATTCAGATGTCCCACTATTTATTTTTCCCTGCTGTGTGTTGGTGTGCCTAATGGCACTAACATAGGTGTTTAAGTGTGTTTATTTGAAATACTTGACTGTGAGTAATGATTCTTCTTTGCGTTTCAAACGAAGGACTGGTTCGGATTTTGTCACTTTGGTCATTCAATGTGTTGTGCACAATACCTTTCGCTCTGTGGTGCTGGTCTTTGTATACAATTGTTTTGAATTACTTCAATCGGTCGCTGCTACTTACTAAGCTTGATTCATCCTTCATTAGACATTAGTGCATTAACGGTGTCCTAGGCAACGGTTGCCTATCTAAAGGCGCAACGTCGTTTTTAAAGAAAATTATCGTACCGGTGACGGGAACCATGGCCATGGCGGGTTAATAAGTCTTTCGCGCACACGATGTACACGACCGCATACTATCCTGCACCTTTTCTCAAAAAAACAAGAAATCACTGTTTGTGTGAAATAATATAAAATTTAAGTGTGTTTTGTTTTTTGTTTACCCAATTTTCCCCCGGCTAATGCGATTCTCTTTGACACACCTATTTTCCAGAACATATCACTTGCATCCGAGCACGGCAGTTTTCCGGCGGTGCCGGTAGAAATCGTGGACCAGGATCGTAAACCAGTCAGCCAGTCCGAGTACGACGCGTTGGTACAGCGTGCCAAACTGCTGCAGCAAAAGAACGACACGCTCATTCACAAGCTGTGCGGCAGCGGTGGCGGTTCGAACGGGGGCGGGGACAATCGTAACGATCGTAACATCATCATCAAGCAGCTAAACGATGAGCTCATCAAGGCACGCGAAGAGGCCGAAAGGGAACAAAAGTGGCGCAAAGAGACGGCCGATCTGTGTGCCATTTCGACGCATCGGCTCGAGGAGTTGGCCGGCTTTCTTGACTCACTGCTGCGCAACAAAGAACTGCTCGGTTCGCTATCGACGGACAGCCGCAAAGCCATCCGCAATGCGGTGGATCGTAGTTTGGATCTTTCGCGCAGCCTTAACATGTCCATTTCCGTCACTGGGCTATCGCTTATCGGTAACAATAGTTTGGCGCAGCTTAGCTGCCTGTCCGGGTATTTAGATCATTCGTCGATTGGTGATGTTAGTGGATCGGTTGGTGGTGGTCAGAAGAAGAATGCCGGTGGTAATGATGATGCCGAAGAGTACGACAAAGAAAACCGAATCGCGAACGTGAAGGGGCAAGGGCAAGGGTTCGGTGGGCTAAATCAAACCAAGCAAATGATTGAATCGTTACGTGCCGAAAACAAAGCGCTTCGTGGCGAATTGATGGAACATCAGCAACAGCAGCAGCGACCTCGTCGACGGGAGAGCAAGGAACGCAAATCCGTCCCGATTGAACCGATTTCCGACTCGGAAGCGTGGTCCGAGCCTGATCGTGGTGTATCGCTGGCACGGATCGGTCTTGAGGATAGCAAACTGGCGCTTAGACAGAAGAACGCATCGGCCGGTACGGTTGGCGCAATGAATTTGTCGGCATCCGGTGTGCTAGAGCTTAGTTCTACCTCCGACAACGAATCACTAGCTTGCCCCGGTGTCGCACAGCGTAAATCGTCGGGTTCTGCGGCCGAAATGAAACACCTGCAAGATGTAGTGGCATCGCTTAACAAAGATCTGCAGGACAAGAACGGTATCATACTCACCATCCAAAGCCAGCTGGTCGATCTGGACAGTGAGCTGCAGCGCGAACGTATCCGGCTGGCGAACGTCCAGTCCGAGGTGAACGACAACCGGCAGTTGTCCGAGCGGTGGGAACGGGAAGCGAAAGAGTCGAGAGAAAAGGCTGAACGGGCGGCCGAACGGTTGGTCGTGCTGGAGAGTGACATCCGGCAGCGGGATGCGCTGATCGAGAAGCTGCGAAAGGAGCGCGAACAGGCGGCCGTAGATTTGCGCGTCGCCGTCATGAAGCTCGAGTCCATGCACACCGAGTACAGCGATCTGCAGCAAAGGCACAAACGTGACCTGGACGCCCGGCTAGCGAACGAACAGCGGCAGCTGGACGAGCTGCGCCAAAGCTTAACCGAATCATTCCGCAACGAGCTGCAGTTGAAGCAGCAATCGTTCGATACGGCTCTGGCCCAGAACTACATCTCCAAGAACATCCATCAGGAGAAGGTGCGCGAACTGAACGAACTGCACTACCGGCTGGAGGATGCGCACAATGACATTTCCACCATGGCACAGGCGGAAGACGCGCTGCGGAAGCAGCTGGCCGACTGCGAGCGTAACGTGCAGGCCATGAAGAAAAGCCTGGACGAAGCGACACTCCAGGCGTCGAAGGCGGCGATCGAACGCACCAAAGCGCTCAACGAGAAGCGACAGCTCGAGAGCGAGCTTGGTTACGTGCAGGACGAGCTGAAGCAGCTGAAGGTGGAGAAGAACGAGCTGAACGAGCAGCTGCAGGCCGCCATGATGTTGGTGCGTTCGCCCCAGAACTCCCGCAGTCCCAGAACGGCAACGGCAGCCGGAAACCTGTCAACATCGGGCACGGATGAGGAGACGACCGGCCGACGACAGCTGGAAAACTCTTCACCCGATCTCGGTATCGAGAGTGATCCGGGCCGGCTGTCGAACGTGGAGCTCGGCGCTAGCGGTCTCGGGGGCGAGTTGAAGTACGCCACGTCGCCCCAACAGCGTCCACTGCTCAAAACCCTCGAACTGACGAAATCGATGTCGAATCTGCTCTTGAATCCGGCACAGGACGGTAAGTTAAGCGTTTCTGGCTTTGGCTCTTGGCTGGATTATGATTTCCATTAAATGCTTTCCTTGTTTCGCCAACGTTTAGTCAAACTGGAGGACGGAGAATCGTCGAAGGTGGGTGGCGGGGGAGAAGAGCAAGACGCGTCGGCAGAAGCGACAACCATCGTCAAGCACGACTGTGCCAAAATCGAGGTCGACTACAGGGATCTGCAGCGTCGGTACAACAAAACGCGCCAATGTCTGGCGGTGGCGTACGACAAAATTAAATCGTCCAACAAGGTTAAGAAGCAGCTCGAGGTGGACTTGAAGCAGCAGATACACAAAACGCACGCCGTCCTGAAGACGGTGCACCGTAACATGGATACTAACGGTGGTGCCGGTGGTAGCAACGATGATTAAGCTCAGTTTTATCCCGCCATGCACCGGATACACACCAATATCTACTTACAGCGTTTTGACGAGTTTTAACCAGTATGTGTGTGTGTGTGTTATGTGTATATACTTACGTGACTACGGGGTAGTAGATTGGCGAGTGAGCGAGCGATGTGTAAAGAGGATTCACGAGCAAAGTGTTGCATGTGACTGTTCACCACGCAACGTGACGCGGAAACTGTTCCATATTCCATTTCTGCGTTATGGATGCTTGTGACGTCTCCTGTGACGCTTGTGTGTACATTTTAACCTTTGACCCATGATTGTAAATATGATACGGATACAGATGATAATGATGTTTTGTTTGTTAGAGAGAGAGAGAGAGACAGAGAAGATAATTAGTGTGGCCAGGAGGAAGAATTTACGTATGAGATTAGAAAGGAAGCGATGTGGTAGCGAGTGTAGTAGAACAGAAGAATGTGTGAGACTAATTTATTTGTGCAGTGTTTTAGTTCGATAGTTGGATGTGCGCGGATATTGGAGCAGCGTGTGAATGTGACTGCAGGACTAGAAAGTGAGCAGACAAAAGATAAGTGAAAATAAATCCCCCGAACTGGTTTTTTGATAATAGAAATAAGCAGCCATTGTTTTTTTTTGTTTTTTCCCCGAGAAAGAATTGAAAAGCAGTCACAATACCCAGGTGATGTATCCTTCTGTTGCAACACTCATACTCGTAACTAGTCTGTGAATTACTGAATTATTTGGTAGGTGAAGTTGAGGCTGACGAGGCCTCTTCGGTTGGGAGACATTATTGATGGATGCGGCCAGGACGACGAGGACTGTTTGACTGTAACTTCTGATGGTAGAAGATAGAAGTCCCAATTCGGTCTACAGAGTTTCTTCGATTTTGATGACTGGCTGAAGTCTTATGGTAGCTGCTTACTAGATGAGTTCGCTTCTAGATTGCAATATCCTTCGAACGATAGGATTTGTTGGTAAAAGAAATCCATCTGCACCATGACACGAAGTCCGTTGGTAGAAGAGCCACTACCTTCAAACGCCTAGCTCCATTCATTGCCAAGGTACTCTCGAAGTACAAGGTCTCTTGACGATGCCCCGTGATAGATGAGGCCTCTTTCATTACCAAGTTTCTTGGCCCTGTGCAGTGCAAGGTGAGAGTGTCGAACATGCTGTCGGAATCGTTCGAATCTCACAGGGGCCTGAGGCAAGGGGACGGACTCTCCTGATTGCTGTTCAACATCGCTCTGGAAGGTGTCATGCGAAGCGCGGGCTTCGACATCCGGGGCACGATTTTCACCCGGTCTCTCCAATTCCTTGGCTTCGCGGATGACATCGACATCATCGGGCGAACATCTGCGGCGGTGTGCGAAGCGTACACCCGACTGAAACGCGAGGCCGATAGGATTGGATTGAGGATCAATGCGACGAAGACAAAGTACCTGCTTGCCGGAGGCTCTGACCGTGATAGAGCACGACTCGGAAGCAGAGTATTAGTTGACGGCGACGATCTCGAGGTAGTACAGGAGTTCTGCTACCTTGGCACGATCGTAACTTCGGACAACAACGTAAGCAGCGAAATCCGAAGGCGCATTGTTCAGGGGAATCGTGCCTACTACGGACTCCACAAACTCCTGAGATCCAGAAGACTCCAACAACGCACGAAATGCGCCATATATCGTACACTGATACGGCCGGTAGTCCTCTACGGCCACGAGTCCTGGACTATGCTGGCGGAGGACGCCATGCACTCGCCATTTTCGAACGGCGGGTGCTACGGACTATCTTTGGCGGTGTGTGCGAGCAGGGCGTGTGGAGAAGGAGAATGAACCACGAGCTAGCTGAGCTGTTTGACGATGCAGACATCCTGACGGTTGTCAAAGCCGGAAGGATACGCTGGTTGGGCCACGTGATGAGGATGCCGGACTCATGCTCTGCCAGGAAAGTGCTCGTCAGTGACCCGTTCGGCACGAGGCGTAGAGGAGCCCAGCGAGCTCGTTGGCTGGATCAAGTGGAGTCTAACCTGAGGGATATCGGATGCAGCCGGGGATGGAGGAGTGCAGCCATGACCTGAGTTTCCTGGAAACGGATTGGACACCAGGCCATGTCTATTAGACGTGCTCCCTAGGAGCAGGCCACGAAAGAAGAAGAGTTTCTTCGCCCTTGGACCGCAAAGTCTCTAGACTTGAGCGACAAAGGCCATGGAACAGCGAGATGCCATGAACTACCATAATTTATGGAGCTCAGTCCCGAAGATTTAGACAAAGGACCATACTTGCTATCTTATATGAAGGACTAAAGGATTCAAGGATTATAGCAGAAGTCCGCTATACGGTCATGCGGTCTAGCACGGTCATCTGCCAATTCTGGCGCTAGAATCTACCTCCATTTGAGAACACTTACTCTTCCTCTATGGGTAGTCCGGAGCCATTCTCATGTCATGCCTAACGAACCAGAGCCTGAGACATGTCTACTTCTCTGGTGAATAGTGGGTTCATGTGAGTTACCCGGGAGTAAAAATGTCGCGACAGTTGTTTTGCTGTGTTCGTGTGTATGATCACATTGACCATTCTTTATCCGGCCAGATATTTCGGTAATGGTAGTAAGTGAAAGAAAAGAAAAAGCGACCATGACGGAATTTGCTTGATTGACATTCGTTTCGACTATATTCCTAAGTTTCATATAATGTGTGAATGCTGTTTTTCTGCGTTTCGTTTACTTTCTCTAGTGTGCGTAATCTCTTGTCGTTGCTGCTTATACTATGTACGTTCCTATCGCAATTTGTTTCGTTTCGTGGATGTTCCACCGACGCTCACACGCGCCATATCATTGTTTAAATCACAAATCTTCGTTGACGTCTTCAAAATATCGCCCCTTGTTCATCTAATGTATATATATAGTGCATCTTTGGCGTTCGTTCTTTTTTTTTTGCTCGCCTTTTTTCATTTTGTTTCATATCCCTTAAATCTATTGTTTTTGCGAACGATAATAATGCTCTGAAAGGGTGGCTTGAGTAAGTGTTTTCTGCTGCCACGTGCGCTAAAGTGGACAACAGAACTATGTTAAAGCCCCTTGTGCCTAATATCTACACCAACTGATACTCTTAACTTGACTTGAGAAAAGCGTAACGCATGACTAGAATTGGTATCGTATCTTGTGATTCTTAGTGTTATCTTTTAGTTCTATCATCATCATCATCATCATCATGAGGCCAACAACGGTAAACTACTTGCTGTGAAATGCGACGTGACGCCTACCAAATCTTACAATTAATCGTTTACGGACCGAAGCACAAGCAATTCGTAATTCAAGGCTAGCAATTTGTTGTCGTTTTTAGTGTTTTGCTTTGTTTTTGTTTTTTTACTAGTGCAGCGAACACAATAACGCGCGTGTTACGGACATATTTGTACGAAAGACTAGCGGCATATTGACCATATTTTTGTGTGTTCACTTCGTGCAGTGTTTTGTTTACATACTTTACAATACAATTGTCTATTGCTACTGGTGACTGCTAGAGCTGCCTTGCGCATTGTTAAACTGATTAATAGCGACAATGTGTTTCTCCTCGTGGTACGTACGCAGAATGTGTCCCAGCACGGCGGATGTGTCGTTGTCGCTTAGCCACATAGTCATCGTGGAAGAGTTGTCCAACATTGACATCAGTGCTGTCAGTGCCACATTCATAGAAATGAATCCAGAAAAATAGAAATTAAATTAGCATTACTGTTGACCATCTGGGTTAAGAAACGGCTCGTCCATCGCTACCGCTTACCAATAAACATTTTCGGGTTTCCTAGACTAATTTGTACTTGTGGTGAACCCATCAGGACACGCAGGATCGGGGATTCTGGCGGCAGACCATCGTTTAAACCTTGTACACTCTTTGCCCGATTTCCAAGCAACCATTCACACTAAAACGAAATGATCGATCAACTTTCCAATCTTTTTTCCATTCCGTTAAATATTATGTTACAAAGCTTAACAACATTTTAGGCTAAATATCTTGAGTTGATTTCATACAGCATTTGCAGCATATATTTAAGAAAAGTATGTTTAATTATATCACAATTGCTGCACATATTCTAACATCCAATGCCACAGCTATCGGGATGAACATATATAACGCCTACAAGTAGGCAACACCGCTTTGCACGATTGTTGTACCATCAAGAGATATCCGAAGCTTTGTTTTTCAGATACATAACTCTTAGCAACTTCAAAAATCGTTGTAAAATTGTAAAAAATGGTACAAACAATACCAGACAGCCATAAGGCCAATACACACGATAAGAAATCGTTGCCATTCAGTCTGCAACAATACATTATCTGAATGTGACCGATAGGCCGATGTAATGGGTGCGTTTGTAATCTAAACTATATTTTTTAACAAAAAAAGAGACCAGTTGCCTAAATATTCGATAAAACAAGCTGATTATTGCTTCCTCGGGACGGGATATCCTGCAATTAATCGATGGTGCAAAGCGTGTTGCATATCTGTAGGCGCAGAACACTTTTGTTATTGTTATTGCTATGGTTGAAAAATAATCCATAATAAACCACGCTGTACTATCGGACTTACCGCTGCCGCTTGATTGTTGTGCGTCGCAACCAATGCTTCACGAACGTTTTCCTCCGTGAACCCCATTTCCGCAATGGAGGAAACCAACTCCGGTTCAGGAACGACCGTTTTCTCCGAATACAGGCGCACAATTTCTAGCAAGGCAGCAATGTTTTCACGCTTTATCTAGAAAAGAATGGAAAGCACATTAGCGCAAATTACATTAGCACGGAAGAACAAATTCGTAAACAGTACCGTAAATGGATCCGCTTGTTCTTCGTCTTCGCACTCTTCCTCGTCGATCGAGTTCCCGACCGACGATGGCGTAGACGTCGATCTACTATCACACTCGACGTTTGACTTTTTCCGTCCACGACCGATAATGGGGACACCCACGGGCGAAAGTCCACTGTCCGTAGGCGGCGATTCGCCGGTAGGGTTGGCTGCAGCAGCATCTTGAATTTGATTCATCGTTGCGGAAGAGGAGGACGCACACGAAGCAGCGTTTTTATCACAGTTAAAAAACATCGACGTACTGTCGTTCTGTATTAGCCAGTCCAGTGCCGACGGAAACACGTTCCTACAACAAGGAAAGAAGGTAAATTAGTATCTCTTTTCCAATGGTTTTGCCATGGTGCAGCAGCATACTTTGTAATTTGTAAGGCTTGATTAATTTTGTCCAAAGAAAATCCCATCTCGAGCAGCGTCTCGACGGAGCTAATTTGATGACGTTTGCGATTGATGAGCCGTTGCTGATACAGGGCGATAAGTTTGCCGGCGCATGGTCCCGTCCCGTGCACGTAAGCGGACGCTCTCGAAAGTGATATCATAATGCGGCGCAGATCTTGCTGGAGCTGGGAACGCAAAAGATAGTGAATCCAGTAAGCAACGGCAGGCGAAACAAACGGTGCGCATCTCTAGGGCAACCACTTACGTCGGATTGTAGCATGCCTAGGTTAAAGTTGACTGACGCTTGATTTATGCGGGACAGTGGTATATGGCGTGTGGCGGCCAGTATCTCAGCTGGGGAAGGTCCTTTAAGGCTTTCTTCGGCTGGTGTTGCATCGATACGTTTCGCCACAAGCAGAAACTCCTCTGAGGCGATAATGAAAGTAAATTATTAAATCACTTTCGCGCAAAACTGCCAAACAATGCTTACCTTCATCGCTGACATCACTAAGCAAATCGTCGTCGCGGAAGATGCGTCTGTTGTGCGACCGTATCATACGGTATCGATCAGCCAGCTCGTCCAGATCGGACGAAAAGTGTGGCATCGTGAAGGCATTGCTGGCAAATTTTTCCAGGGCGTACATTTTCAGCTGCCGGCCCGTTAACGTACGAAGCACTTCCACATCGACCATACCTCCCCGTGGGCTTATTATTCGCAGCAAAACGGTTGGTGTGGAGCAGCAGGATGACGGACCATCATCCTGGGTTTCTCTTTTGGACGATCTAAAAACAAAAAGGAGAAGAAACATGTAAATTGCTGGTTAAGGAAGGTATCAGACGACTACCGTGTCTCGGATTTCAATCGATCTGGTAAACTGGAAGGGGTCGTTGTGTGAGCGTAACACACAGCCTCAACATGAATATCCCAATTTATCGTCCAATCCCCTTAGCACATAAAAAAACATTCGGAAGCGTGATGAATATTTAAACATCTTCACTGACCTAGCATCTGCACACGGACACGAACACGGAAACACTATGCGCGCTGTCCTTGCGATTCTGCTTGCGAGAAAAGGACCGAACCTCGACAAACAACACACTTACCTGCCGTTTTTATTATTTTTACGAGATCCACCGAACAACCAGCGAAATATCTTATCCATTAGCACCTATACCTTCCGTCGGCGTTCTACTGCACTTACCTCGAGCGCCATGATCCGCTGGTCGAAGGTAACGGTTGCTGCGATTGATGATGATGATGATGATGTCCTTTCGACGTTCGTTGCCCATGGCGATGCTTGTGCTGACGGGATGCTGAGGAGGACTGATGCACGGGTGATACGTTCGTTCCGGGTGTCGAAGTGCCCGACGACGGTTCCGGACCTATGCTTAATGATGGTGAACTGCAGCTAGACGCTGCTCCATCGGCGAGACCGCGTGGATGTTTGTTGCTGCGTGACTGTTGCCAACGGGCACGTCGTTCAGCAAACTTTTCACGCATCCATGGTATCATTTTGCACGTCAGCGGCCAGGCGTTATTCTGAACGATCAATAATAGCAATCCATGGGCAGTAGCACTGCTGCTACTGCTTGTTCTGCGAAGAGATTTAGGTCAGGCGCCATCCTGCTTCAATCACTTAATTACCCTGCACGATGATTTAACACTCGCCGTCTGCACATGTCCCGGGATGCTGTCCCCTGCTTGGTTGGTTCAGTGAGGTAGGTAGGTGTTATTTAGAGGGATTTTTAACCTAACGACGCCTGCTGACCTTAGCGGAGCTCGTTGGTGCGCGATTTCTATTGATCTAATGTGTGCGTGCCCCTTTTTTCGCCCCCGTTTGGCGTTGACAACTTCCAGCATGCAGGGAGATAATTTTGGTTTATGTTTTGGTTCTTGCGCGATAGCCACAAAGGATGCACGCGCAAACTGTCAGAATAATGTTATTGCACTGCGGTCATGCAAAATGACGTTTACAAAAAACAGATGGTTTTTATTTTAGCGTGGCATGCGAAAGATAAATTATATTTATTACAAAACATAGATGAAATTAAAGTTTAAGCTAATTAACGGGAGTGAAAAGCGTCTTACTGGTACACACATTGTTTATCGAAGTGTGATATCGTTAATTGCTGTTTTATATAGACATACATAAGATAGCAGTCATGCTAAATATCGCTACTGTTGCTAACTACAATGATAGCAAGTTATACGATAACCAAACTATGCATTGTACTGAAAATGTACCACAAGGAATTCCAGAATGGCGCGAAAGGATTACACTGGATTCAACATATATCTGCTGTACCATCGCTTTATAGTTTTTCTCTCAGAAAACAGATACAAATATGAAGTTGCACCATCACAATTTTCTCAAAGTTTCACATTATTTCCGCCCAAGCATAAAGCGAACCAACTACCTTTGTATTGTGGTTTTATGTTGTTTTATTCCTCCTTTCGGCGCACACTTCACTTTGTCTGCATTCTCTTGCTGATCTTCTGCAGTTGGCGTTGGTAGATGCTAACCGACTACGATGAGGAACGGATCGTAGCAGCACAATCGACAGCTGATTTTCCTTGCGTCAATCCGGAAAACCGACTCATACCGCAAACATCAACCATTACTCCCATTCTTCCAATACAACACTGACACACACCACCACAACAGCGCTATCCGTCCCCTGTTTACTTGGACTTCTTGTTCTTGATCTTCTTAAGGTAGAATTCAAGTTCCTTGCCTTCCAGAATGTATCCATCGGCACGGCCAACTTGTCCGGGGCGAGAAGCGATACACGCTATAAAGAGAGAGAGAGAGAGGGAAACAAACATTTAATACACACATCAAGTTGGCGGGGAAATTCAGCCAGTGCAGGTGCAATTTAAGGCAAGCACTGTAGAAGATCTAGATCAGTGTAACTATGACGATGATGGATCATTTCTCACTGGTACCAGGACAGGCAGCTCAAAACGAACACACCAACTGGAAAATCTACACCGAGATGCAGACGTGAGTCACATCTTCGGTATCATCATGCAAGAACTTCCATCAGGACCTTACACTTGAATTGCACCGCATCATGACAACTTTCCACGACGGCTACATACCGAGCAGACGACCAGAGTTGAACTGTTCCTCCACAGCGGGATCGATCTTGGCGGTCTTCTGGCGCTTAGTGTATTTCCTCAGATTACTCTTGCTGCGCTTCTTGGCCAACACATCCTCCTCGCCGGGTTTCACCTCACGCTTCTTGCCCAGCGGCAGCAGGTAATGGCTTTCGTACCATTGGCGGAACGGTGCGGCATCGATGACGATGATGGCGTTCTTGACCAGCGTCTTGGTACGGATCAGCTCGTTGTTGGATGCGTTGTACACGACATCGATGATACGTGCCTTGCGGGCCATACCTTCCGAGCCCCAGGCAAAGTTGCCCGAGTCCAGACGGAGCGCACGGAACTTCCTGTTGCCACCGCGGGTTCGCACGAAGTGGACACGGGTTGCACCAATCTGGAAAACGACGATTAACCGGCATTACATTAGAATTCGAGAACCGACGAGTGATCGAAGATAAATGGCTGAGGCCACTGATTGTTGCGCATCTCTCTTACCTTGGTGTTAGCGGCCGGGCGTCCTAACTCATACTTCCTCTTCTTGCGGATGGCGGCCTTCTTGCCACCAGTGGATCGCCTCTTATGATAGCTATCGCGGCTAATACCTGCAAACGACAATCAAACACAAGGAAAAACTTTAACCAGTCACATTCCCACCCGGTCCCCGCACGATTCATCCACACGGGAATACACCGGACGATGCGGCGGCAGCGATGTACCACCACGGTGCAGCCATAACACAAATACATCGGAAAACGTGGACCGCACAGGGGGAGAAAAACACTGCACAAACCATCGCGTTTGCTCACTTTTCACTCACTTTAGGTGGCGTGCACCGCTTCGATCCCGTGCACAGTCAATCGCACACTTTTCCGATGCATTTTCATCTATTTCTAAACACTAATTCCGTGGACAACGGCAGGCGGCGACTTACCCATCTTGATGTGTTGATCGGGAAAGAAAGAGCCAAACCGGAAAAGCTATAGTGGCAAGCTTGGCATTTGACGTTTCGCATAACATCGCAACAGGGCTGCCAACGTGACGTTCGGCTACTGTCAGCTGACGCTTTGGCGATGCGACTGGTATAATGGAAACATTTGAATTAAATTCTGCCGTTTTGTGTTCAAATAAAATAAGTGTAATTGACGCATTTTCTTTATTGTATAGTTTTAAGACTATTAAAACCCCATGATGTATAACAAAAACACATTTAAATTGTTTTTCAGTACTCACTGTTTGTCGGTTACACATACATACATGTGGGATAACGGCTCCAAAAATATATGTATTATTCCCAACGCGATAGAAACCAAAATCACTGTAAAAATGCAGCAAAAGCATGACAAATCGTGCTTTGCTTGCGACTCCCCAAACTATGCAGCATTAATCAAATAACCATTCATCAAATAACCACCAACAAGTTGTAAAAAGAGCAGTTGCCCAAAACGGGTGCATACCAAAAAGATTCTTTGTATGACTCGGGCCCAGAGAATGTGGAACACAGATGAGTTCGGAAGATTTTAATATTTCATCGGCATCTTCCAGGTTTTTTAATTTGTCGCGCAACACACGCGTATAGAACAGGTCGACTCCGAAGTCTGAAGCTACGGTTTCGGATACCGTGTAAAGGATGTAAAATACAATTAATTTACTTAGGAAAGGTTCATTAATATTATAAAAACCGCTCCCGACAAGATAATCAATCAACTGGAACTCTAATGGAAGGATATTTTGTTTATACTTATTCTAAAGTCTACTTTGCCTACACGAAACGACGGCAGAGATCATAATCCTATAGCCTTGTGTGGAGCCCGAGGCTGCTCAAGCCGCCCTATTTGTCTCAGGTCCAGGGCTTCGCCTAATGATCACCAATTCGAGATGTTCACATCCCTACATCAATAGGGTAAACATCGTGGATTTTTGGTGCATCCAGAAAACAACATATGCCCAACGAAAATAATGACCTCGAACGAAACCATCATTCGAACGAACCAACTGGTCTTGGACGATAAGACGAGCTTCTAGAAACTAACTGAAGCTCTTAAGGTGTCCTCTAGCGTTCAAGATAAGGCACAACATTGCGATTCAAGGAAGGAAATTATGCGCATTGCACCCTTTTGCACAATTCGGTTGTAAGCAAAGCGGTAGACCTATAAAAAATACATTTATACGTTACTTTTGATTTCGGATACTACATAAGGCAAAAACACCGCCGGCATGCAACCACATCTTTTCTTTATGTATACTCCATATACAATAACGTTTATTGTTGTTTTGTTTGTGTTTAACTGTTTGTGGGGGGCCCCTATTGGTATATCTATTTCTCAGCTAGTTCGCCTTTCACTCCTGCCAATTAATCTGTCCTCCGCGCTGAGTGTGTACGTACGTACCACATATATTTTGACCATCGCATCGTTATCATTCTATAACGTTTTCTCCCCCGCTGACTAAGTTTTGTTGTTTGTCCAATTTATTCATATTTGGATGTAGAGTGTTTACGTTTGTAAAGAATTGTTTTTTGTTTCCCTCACGTTTTCATCCATTATCATCTTTAACTCTTTCCATTTGCATGAGTTCGCAGCAGAATGGGGTTCGTATTTTTATTCGTAACCGAAAGGAATATTAAAAAAACACATAACAAAAAAACATTGTGAAAGCGAAACATATATTTTTCCTTCCACTTTCACTTGTTTTGTTTGTGTGTCGGTGTCGGTAAATGTTTCTGTGTTCGTCGTTTATTTAACGCTACATCACATACACAGCTTTAGTTTTATTTTCTTACTGTTTTCATCTCATACGATTTGTGTGTGTGTGTGTGTTTTTTTACTCTCTTTTCAAGTATTACACGGCTCTAACTTTTATAAAGTTTCAAGACTGATTGTTTGTAAAACTGACTATTTAACAAGTAGTATAACAAAAATGTGTTAAGCATTAAACGCATAAAGTAGAAAGAACCTTTAAGGAGGTGACCGTGCTGTAACAAAGAGATGATTGGGACCAAACATCCCAACAATGCACCGGGGCTCTGTAAGCAAAACAAAAAAAAATTAAACGAAAATCACAAGGGCTAAAACAAGTTTGTTGCAAAGTAAGAACGGAATAGCAAAAGGACTATTTGTTAAAAGTAGTGCATATGTAACACGTTTTAACGCAATATGTGTCAACCTCCTGGGTGAGGCAGCACACGTTAATGTAATGCTTCTTCCGGTCGGTTTAGGCATTTGGGTCGTCGGAAGCCTTTTTGTCGAGAGCCTACCACAGAGAGATAGAGCCCAGATTACGGTAGCCATCCATATATATATATGTATATTGTTCGACAGTTAGAAAGCAAAAACCATCACACTACCTTCCCTACAGTTCCCCAGCAGTGGTAGCAGTAGTAGTGGTAGTAGTTGTTTTAGTAATAGTAGTAATAGTAGTATTTCATAATGCTAACAACAATAAATTTACAGACGCGCGCGATGATATTTTAAAAATAAAACGGTTTCGCTTTCATTCCTGGATGCAACAAACTAACGCACAATATATATCTTCTGCTGCATCTGCGCTCACAGTTCGGCTTTCGCACGTGCTTTTCCGATTCTCATGTCTTTTGTGATTTCTGGTCCTGGTCCTGATGTTCCTTCACTAGGCATCTCGCAATCTACAACAACAAATCTATAGGAGAATCCTTAGATTGCTCCTGCTTGTACCTATCCTCCTGCTCCTCCTCCTGCTCCTCCTCCTGCTCCTCCTCCTTTGGCGATTATTTCATATGTATTTAACCATTACGCGGTCACCGCGGTTTTCTATCCTTCCCTCACCTTTAGAGGGCGCTTCCTGTATTTCAGTTTCTATCATAATCTCGTTTGTTTTGAATAGTGTTCACGCAACAATAATATTTCTCTCTATCTCTCCCTCCTTTTCTCTCTGTATGTGTAAGATGTGTATTTCTTTTTTTCAATTTATAAAAATAGAAGTCTACTTTGTTTGCAGTAGTGTTTGATACTGGTTTGATAACCACCAAAATATAATTACTATTACACAAGATGAATGTGAAAAATAGAAAAGTAAAGCTTAATGGCATTATGGATGGGGGTTCTCACCAGTTTCGACTCTGAGGAGGTTAATATACCAAACTTGAATACAGAGGCATTGGTTATAAGAAGAAAGGCATTAAGGACTCGATATTGCCAGAAACTTATAGTGAAAAGAATGAATATAAACGTTCATTTCTTAGTACATATGTACATAATATCCACGTATGTAATAAAGTTAGTTGCAGTTAGTCCTTCGAGCAATCTTAACAGTTTATTGGCCCAAGTCCAACAATGGAAAAGCTAAAGTATATAACGCTTTTCAAATGTGAAACAAATTATGAGGATTGTGGCTTCCATACGGAGACGGAAGGTGTGTGGAATGTAGTGGTTGCTGAAGAGTCGAAAACAGAAGCACCGGCGTTTTTTTTAAAGCAGATAAATAGTGAAAGAAATTACCTGACCAGGCATCAACAACATCCATATCCGACGAGCGCAAGCAGCTATTATGTGTCAATAATGTTCCTGCAAGCTACATGTGCAGAATTCGTGTACGCAACACCTCTAAGCATGCCTGGCCAATTTTTCACATCGTCAAACCAGAGATCAGACCAGCATCAGAGTACGTCAACAACTTGCAAAACTTAATCGTCGAAAATTAAGCCAACTCAACAGAGCAACCACAACACTAAAACATACCGCCAGCGAGGACTTGAACAAGCTTCCTAGGTCCAACCATACGAAGGTCTGATTTCGCCGATTCACTACCGACGGTCCAACAAAACAAACACATCAACAGCCTATCTACACATGACTTCAAACCAAGTGTAGAGCATTCTTCAAGATCCGGTCGAATAATCGTCGCGAAAATTTTTCGTGATACCAAGCCGTAGAGGGGGAGTAGTGTAGCGTAAACAAAACAATTCCTATTTATAATATTCCAATCTTTCCGCTAAACCTTTTGAATTTTACATCCTTACAATTCTGCCTCATCAACTCCTGAACCATCTCACGCACATAGCCGTACAGCCGTAAAAAAATAATACACAATTAAGCAGGATAAAGTGTACACGCGTTATTAGTCCAAAATAATCAACTTTCATTATTCCGGAACAATCCGAAACCCCTAAGGGGGACCACCCCATTGTCCCCGGAAGGTTTATGGAAAGCTTCGTCCATAATGAAGGGGGAAAGTTGGGGGTGGGTATGATCCCAGGGCGGGAAGGGAAGGGTGGTTTTCACATGATTTTCACAGCATTTGCCTTATATCGAAAGGGTTTTAAAAATCCATTTGTCATGATTTTCTCGGTGGTGTTGGCGGTGGTACACGAATGTTCTCATATACTGTAAAGGAAGAAAAATACGATTTTTTTTGTTCAGAATTGATTGATAATATACTATTTAATATCGTTACATACCTGATAATGAGTTATTTAAATCGTTCACAGTTCTTGGTAATGGTAGCTGTGAGTCAGACGTAGATCTGCAAACGAAGAAACGAACAAAGCATAAGTTAGTATAGAACAGTTTTCAAACGAGAATACAATGGAAAGCAAAAATATAACAAAACCACAGAACTTAAGACTACAAACATTCATTTACTGAAGTAATGGTACTAAAAGTAAATGCAAATCACAACCCAAAACTTAACTCATTAAAAAGACGCAACTTATGATAGTAAAATAACATTAACTGTATGAAAGGACATGCATTGAAAAATTACGCGCTTCTTACTGGAAAACAGAAATTTCCTAAATATATTTCGATATACGAAAGAAAAAAGAAAACCAAACCTGCCTCCCACACACAAACACATACAAAGTACAGCAGTAACACGTAATACGAAATTTGGTAAACGTTAAACGGTGAGATACCTAATAGTGTGGTTGTGCTGCATACGATTGTTCTGCAAGTCTTGTCTTGTGTTTAAGCTTAGTGTTGACAGCGATGGGGGTAGTTGGGTTCGCTGCAGATCATTCGAATCGCATGCATATCTGCTTGCGTATATACACAAACACACACACACAGGAGGTGGAGTTCGTAATGTGAAAATAAGGCAATAGGAATAGAATAGTTAAAATATTGATCATATATCATATAAACTCGAAATTCAATTTAAATTGCGATGGAAAGCAAAACCCAACAGTAATCAACGAATCTAACTAGCGAGCCAGAGTGAAAATCGGATACACAGAGGAAAGGAAAGAGCAAGAGAACCATCAAACTAGAAGAGATGGGAACAACAACACACTTTTCACCAAAGCTAATTAAAATCTTACTGAAAATTATGTGTAAAACCACGTTCGCTTATACTCCTGGTGTACCTTTCTCTGCTTAAAGCGCTTTTCTTTCGTGGCATATGGCTGTAAATTGATCGTTTCGCTTTGCTTCTATTGCATTCGCCGCCTTCTGTTCGACTGTAAAACGCTCTTTACACTATACGACGCGTGCTATTTTAGATCATATTTTAGGAAAAAAAATCCCTTTTCTTTCCGATACTACCCGAACAAAACTAAATTTAAATATAAAACCAGCACGGTAATATGCTAAATGAAATCATAATTTCTATGGAGGCATATGTATATGTAAATACCTAGTAAGAACTCTCTAACGGCAACATCAGAAACACAACAGATGGCATTTATTGCACACATTCAGCATTGATTCAGCGCTCGTGAACGTTTTTATTCGAATATCGGGCCTAGAAAAACTTATTAACCGGGTATTTGTTTTCTCAAATTAACTCTCTGTTGCAACATCTGGGAGAAATGTAATTTGCACACAAACGAGTGCGAAACCAACAGTGAACAGAAAAGCGTTAAATTATTATAGTAGTATAGAAGTAATATCACAACGATGTACAAGCCAAACGCACACACGCGCCAAACACACTAAGTAGCTTTGCGTATCGACGAGAAACATTGTACGATATTTACAGCTAGTCCGGCGTACGGTTCGTTCGGGTGTAGTAATTAGTTTTGCTGTTCCCTGGGTGTCCTCCTACAGCTCTATTCTCCCATTCTGTCATACGCTATACTGCACTACGGCACTATGCTACAAATCTTATCAGAATACTACAAATTCAGCACCGAGGGTAGAGAATTGTACAACTGCTCCCAGGACGATCACCCCGCCGTTCCAAACAGGCAAGCCGTCGCAAAGGCTCTTTTTGTTTTTGGCAAAGAATCAACAACGTGTATAATGAACAGTCTCTGTAACTGCAAAACGCTACTGTATACACATACACAGACAGAGACACACATACAGACAGAGCGCGCGATACGGGGAGAAGTTTGGCGTAACCTAAGGTTTAGTTGTAGAAATGGCGCTTAAGTTACTTAGACATAGATTTCGTCGACGTACTTAATGTTGGTGTACTCGCGGCCCACTTGCAGGCTCTGCTTTTCGGCCTGTTTCCGCTGCAGCAGCGTTTGGATGTAGTGCTGGACGGCAAAGTAAACGAACTTGTACTGTGCTTCCGTCTGCACCATACCGGACCGTTGCGAGCGCACCATCTGAATCGTTCGCTGGATGTCAATTTCACACTCGTGTCCTAAAACAAAAGCGATGCGCATGTGTGAGTATTTGTTAAACCTTCGCTTAAACGGTACCCCGAACGTTTACCTTGACGCAGTATTTGATCCAAAATCATATCGATCACGATAAATGTTCCAGTTCGTCCGATACCGGCCGAACAGTGTACACAGATGGGACCCTAAAAATAGAACAATTGTACAGATTAGTCTTCGATCGTTGCTGCTCGCAAAGCTCGAGGGCAAAAGCTTACAGGTGTCACTCCTTCCAGCTGTAGCTGGGCCTGGCGCGTATTTACATCCTGCAGGAAGTTCAGCACACAGCCCGGATCGGCCGGTACACCGTGGTCGGGCCACACCTGGAAGTGGTACTGGTAGATTTTGCGATCCTCCTGTCCACGCCACGACAGCAGGAACTCGCGAAGCGTATAGTCGGCGGTACTGGTTTCGCTCAGGCACCGCACCCGTGCATGGCCCCACTCTTTGCTCTGTTGCGGATCGGGCCAATACTTTTCGCACTTCTTCTTGCCCCGTTCCATCTCTTTGGTTGTCATGACGATGACGCGCGTGTTCTCCTGCCAGATCATGTTCCAGAAGTCCTGTATCGTGTTGTTCAGGCAGCCTTGCGTCGCGATGTACGTCTTGAACAGGTCCTTCTCGTCCCGCTTGTGCGGTGACGCTGATTGTTGCTGCAACTGCATCCGGGATGTGATCGATTCGTTGCGCTTGTGTTTCATCTACGGTAAGCAAAAAGGGAACACAACATTTGTAATGCCACTGCATCGTAAGACACTGCGCTCCAACTAACTGTACCTCGCTGTTGGCCTTCTGGGAGCACTGGGAGCAGGGTTTGTTGAGCAGCTGGCAGCTGGAACAGTTTTTCGTCGGCTGTCCGGCACTGTAGCCGGGCGAAATGTTGCTACTACCATTGGTGCCATTATTGTTGCTAGCGTTAGGTTGTGTTCCGGCGCTGCAACCATTCTGCGGCTGGGCTAGGTTTTCTGACGATGAGCTCATATCGTACTGTTCCGCCTCCGTCGGCTGACGGATGTAGTTGGCATTAATGTAATCGGCACCCGGTACCGAACTGTCCACATCTTTCAGCTTCACACGTGTGTGATCAACTGTTGCCCGGGGGCGAAGAATAAAAGGAAAAGAGATACCAAACAAATCGTTGCGCTTGTGTTTCATCTACGGTAAGCAAAAAGGGAACACAACATTTGTAATGCCACTGCATCGTAAGACACTGCGCTCCAACTAACTGTACCTCGCTGTTGGCCTTCTGGGAGCACTGGGAGCAGGGTTTGTTGAGCAGCTGGCAGCTGGAACAGTTTTTCGTCGGCTGACCGGCACTGTAGCCGGGCGAAATGTTGCTACTACCATTGATGCCATTATTGTTGCTAGCGTTAGGTTGTGTTCCGGCGCTGCAACCATTCTGCGGCTGGGCTAGGTTTTCTGACGATGAGCTCATATCGTACTGTTCCGCCTCCGTCGGCTGACGGATGTAGTTGGCATTAATGTAATCGGCACCCGGTACCGAACTGTCCACATCTTTCAGCTTTACACGTGTGTGATCAACTGTTGCCCGGGGGCGAAGAATAAAAGGAAAAGAGATACCAAACAAAATGATTATTTATCTACTGAATGTTTCAGAGCACGAAGAAAGAGTTTCGCTCCTTGATTAAAAATTATTGTCGACGGAAGTAGGAAAAAAACGACTGACCTGTCCTCCTACCCCCCATCATTTAGTGCAACTACTGCACCCACCTACGCTACTCTTCGCGAAAGAAGCGGTGAATAATACGACGTCGTGCAAGAATTCCAATGCAAAAAAAAGAATTAACCATGCATCATTAATCGACGACGACCGCGATAGCCGAGACGATTCGCCCCTTGTGTACACGCCGGAAATTGTCAGCGTAGCTGCAAGATATATGCGCCGCGTCGCTAAAGAAACAGGTTTATCTATCAACTCAAGGGTGCACAAACCGATTCCAGCACGAGAGTTGTATGCGCGCACAAGACGTGTGTTTCTGTTGTTAATCATTCTGCGGAAAAGGCGCCACGTATTGCATCGTACAGGGAAGACAGAAAGACCACTCTTTGTCGTGTTTGATGTGATGTTTGATTAACGTATGCATGTGTTGTAGCTTGGCTTGGTCCTGGTCAGACAAAATTTTACAACGGTTATTAGTCCAATCGAAGAATCGGAGTTTAAGATTTGTTCGTACTAACAAGTTTACCCTTGAACGATGAATTTGTACTTCCTGATGACCGATTATGATCGGTTTGAATTTTGCAACATCGTCTTCCTTTTGATTGATAGAATAAAATTCCATATAGGGACAACTTCAGGCCACAAAACATGCTGTATCCGAGGCTTTAACGGCTTGAAGCAAGGATCCAGGTTTCAGAGCATTCATCAAAACAAAAAAGCATATTCCTAATATTACACCGGCCATTTCTAATTATTATTTTCACAATTTTTCAAGATTTTGAGTCATCAGACTTCATTCGTCTTTTAACAAATTCTAAGACGAAACGGTCTATGTAACAATCACTTAGAATGAGGAGACTCTTGAAGAGAGAATCTAGTATCCAAATAGAGTTACAATCAAGTCCAGGAAGTCACAAACAGAACTGTCTCAGACCCTTATCAAATTATGGTGGAACCAATAAGGAAGTTCAACTGATTGTGAAGACCCAAAAAGAGCTAAAACATCTTTCTACGACAACCATGACTAAGGTTCGAGCTAACTGCCAATGGGCCGCAATATAAGTAGTGCTGGATGTAGGATTCAAGCAAAATTTAATCCAGCGAGCTATCTATTGTTGTTTAATTTTAATTACCGTTCGAAGTTAGTCTCTTTTTTTAGTACAAACGCTACAAAAGAAAATCTACCGGAAAACAAGCATAGAAATTTGCCCAACAGTGTATACACGTTAGTTAATCGTTCTTCCTACTATTTGCTCTTATCTTGTAGTAGCTAAGAAGCGGCGTTACATGATGATAACATCTCGATTGATTAAAGTGTAATCGAACGCTTGGCACGCCTGCTAAAAAAAACACTAGGAAGATCGTTGTAAAAGCTGCCAATAGTGCGTTAATTGCTCGGCCCAATTAACATACACTTGTTTGGGTAATTCAGGTGTAGCTGCTTTCGGGGTTTCGTTTGCATATCAATTTACCTGATACCAAATGCACAGAGCATGTTCAGATTTAGAGATATGTGTGGCTCCCTCTAATTGTTTCACTTAATTCATTCGAAATAGTCGAATGTTTTTGTGCACTCCAAGTTCTACGGAACAAAAGCATTAAATTTCACAATCGTGTGGCAGCGATTTTAAAAGCAGCATTTGCATCTCTTGCAGCTCTCTGTGTGTGAGTCTGTGGACAAACACTAATCTACATACGTTCTTCAACTATTCTGTTCTTTTGTGATGCTAACAACGATGCCGGACGGGCGATGAAGCTTGATTGGCAACCTAATTATCGCACCTGGCAGGCGGACGGCGGAAGAAACTGTTTGCCACCGTCCGGTCGTCCAGTTGACCGACATTTACGTAACACGTTGTCACCCGCGTGTCCTCCGTCAGTTGTCTGTCGTTTGCACAAAAGTGCGACTCACAACACACACACAAACGGTGGCAAAATAAAAGACGTTTCACTTCCAAATCGTCCAGTTTTTCCACTCGTGATGGCCCTTCCGGCCTTCTGAAGGGTATCCATCTTCCATCTCCATGAGCGGTCTGTCTCCCCAACAACAAAAGGGCTTTCAACCAATTTACCTAATCATCATCATCATCATCGTCGCCATGATGCACAATAATCGATCGCCAGCATGCCGGGTAGTGTGCATCGTCGCGTGCCGTGCCGAACAAGCGCTATCTGTTGGATGTGCCAACCCATAACCTTGACCATACACGCGTGACCTTCCCTGAGGTTAATGCGACAATCGATTCGCGCCAAAAGAGAACACAAGCCGCCACTGTGGAAGTTGAACGTGGGGCACTTCCGAATTCGCAATTATAAATAAAATTATGATATCGAAACAGAAACAGAGTGGAGAATCGTCGTCTGCCGACGACATTATTGCATATTTCATAACTCAAATTTTGCCAAAATATTTCGTCAATTGGACGAGAGAGAGACAGAGGGCTGCTATAAATGGCAATATGATTATCGATTGCTTCCTGATTGCAACGCCATTATGTTTTGTTGCACACAGTCGGACAGTTTGTGTTCACACGACACGGTAGAAAAAAAAAAACTGCACCAATGCTCACAGAGCTCGCTCGTTTGATTCTCGGTGTTGATTCAATTGCGATCATTAGCATTCTCGATCACACCGAACATACACACACACACGCACACACACACAACGTGCTGTGGGGAGATGTTGTTCCGCGGATATGCCCGTTTCCCGGTGCAAAAATGTGATGCCCATTTTGCCCGATTGTGGCGGGCGATAGATTGAAATATTGGCATTTTATCTGTATGTAAATAACACAGCACAAAACCGCATACGCATTCTCGATCGGGTTTTTTTTTGTCCTGTAGTCGTGCGCGGCTGTGGCTCGGCCGTATATGGTCTGGCCGGCTTTGAAACGCGAATGAACTGTTGGTACGGGGAGCAGCGGTGAAACACGGATAGGTGGAAGGAAAGGTAGTATCTGGCGTCAACTTTTAAAAGATGCTTTTTTTTATCTCGTCAGCCCCCAGGCACGCATTGCGACGTCACGAGGCGTCAGAGACTCGACACGGCAAGTACAGGGTTTTGTGAGATGAACTAGATGAATGTTGGTGCCATCTCTGTTGTGGAAACTGTTTAAGATGAAATGGAAATGTTCTAGGTGGCACTGAGCTATGTGGAATCTCCTTCAAGATGAAGTGGAAAGCTCAATTCCGGACAGAAATACTTCAATTCTTCTATTTGAAATGTTTCTGTCCACTTCTACATTCGAAGATCACATTTCATTTGGGAAGAAATCAAGAAAGTTCAATACGTACTATCTAATTATGTTATACTTCGTTTTGATCAGAGTCCAGAGATTGCTTCAACAATGGGGTTTATGATAACATCAATTAGAAGTGTACATAGGCTTGAATCACCGATGTTGGAGGTATTTCGTCACTCTGTTTAACATGAAGTTCCGCTGCTTCTGTCATGATCTACCAGGAAACATTAAACTTCATCTCGAATGGGGACAAGAAAGTGCAATAGAGATCTTGACCAGAGTCCAGAAATGACTCCATTCAACTACGAAAAACCCTGTAATACCATTTTGCGGAGGTTGCCACTCGTGCTTATTGCGTGGGTCCTGTTTGTGTGGAGTATGTTTACCACACATCTCTAGAACTGTGGCAAGAGCTGATCTGGGCGAACAAAAAAAACTTGTTTGATTTTAATTACAGCTTCACCAGAACGCAACACCACCACGTTGCCATGACCGTGAAAACCGTTGTTCTGCTGTTTACGATATTTGCCGGCGTTGGTGCGTAATAATCCTTTTTTTAAGCTTGGAATATTACTGCAAGCACTTGAGAAATTAAATCAATCTAGGTTTTTTGGTAAATGGCGTGATTCGTCAACCATAATACACGATATTGATGTGCGCGCATCTCCTGCGCCCATTGCTTTACTTACATGGTAAAATGTTCTTATATCTATTCTTGGCCCGGTTCTCGTTCCGTTGGCCTTCGCGGCGCGAA
>KZ061827.1:291761-318463 GCA_002091835.1 Anopheles maculatus
TGTAGGGAATGGAAGAAGGGAGGCGAACTTGCGTATGTAATGGCAGGCCAAGTGTCGTCTCATCGAGCGGGTACCTAACTAGTGCTAACCAACCATTCACTTTACTCTATTTGTCATTCTCCAATAAGTTACATCCGATTGGCGTCACGTCACCGAGCGATGGCAACAAAAAAGCTGTAAAGCCCAGGCTAGCAGACAGAGTTGTACCCCATATAAGCGGAAGAGTTTCGCTGTCTAATGCCATCACGATGGCGCACAGTGTTCCGGTCAGACGAATGGGAAAGTACGAACTGTGCGCGCTGCTGTCGGTGGTGTCTTCTACTGGCAAGTGCAGTTACTCACACGTTCACTAGGGTTCGTAAGCGTTGGTTGCTGATGTCCGATTTAATTATGACTAACTATTTTGAAGGTTGTCGTCGAGTACGATCGTTCTACCATTTAATGAAGTATATTACTGTGTGTGTGCGTAACTTGTGCAAACAATTGTCACGTCTACTAACCGTGTCGTGTATGATTTTATGACTCTTTTCTTTGTGTCTTATACAGTCTGTTCGCTAATTGTCTTTACTATACCCTTTCTATCACTTGCTTAGTAAAAGTAGTAAATTCTTAAGGTGGGTTCTTCATTTAATTCTCTACTTTATTTGCTAATAACCAGACATGCGGCTATTAAATTACCCGCCCAAAAAAACAAGCCACGAAACCATACAAATAAACACCAAATCCTATTATTTTATGCATGCCATTATTGCATTAGGCATTAGGTTTTAAGTTACAAAAATGGTGGCCAAATAAACACGACACACTTACAATCTCCAAAATGCAAAAAAGCACCCTCCTATATGTCGTCCAAAATTGCAAATGGTAATGTGCTCCGGTTGTGCCATTCATTGTGCCACTTGATTCCTAATTGCTGGACACTAATAATGGTCTAGGGCCTTGCTCTACATTGCACCAAGGTTGGCGGAATTATGCTTAGCATAATTCTACCATTTTCCCCCTGTCAAACCAATGCTCCATTCTCAACCATTTGTGGGTTCATGGTTTTACTCCATTTAAATGACATTCGTGCGTGTCATTCTTTTCTGTGGAAATTTTTACATCCATCCCACTATGTAACTGGCTGGATCGATTTTCCTGTTCTCGAGGCCATTGCATAATGAATTGATGCTTTTTCTAATGTTTTTATCACAACCTCAGATGGGTACTAACAACAATAATTCGAAAGCAAAGTTCAGTCACCAGCAGCAACAAATCATCTCCTTGAAATGATTGCTTTCGGAACGCAAAAGCCTCAACCTTAAAGCGACAGAACACACAGTTGTCCGGTTTGTTTGCCGGTTTAAATCACTAGCCCAATACACAGCGCGACGAAAGACCTTCGTGCGACGGTACCATGTTCGGCAGCTGGAAGAAGGGCTCATCCGTCGTCTGGGCGCTGTTAGCAGCTGCCCCTGCCACCTACCCCTCCTTCTAGCTCTATCGCCACCTTCAAACCGCAAACGGTTTATGCGTCACTTGTTCTCGGCGTACTGGTGTGCGCGCTGGCTGATGCCAAGGTCATTCGGCTGTCGCGACATGTTGAGAAGGAGGAAGCGAGCATTAACATAAACAGTGGCACCGTTCCGCCGTTTCGCGTCATGATATGCGGCTGTTCTGCACACCTCTTGGGCTTTTGCTACTCAGGTGCGTCACAAATCACTGACCTAACCTGAGCCTCGGGACCTTGCTTTATTTTATGCAGATGTTTTGCATACTTGTGTTAAGTAAAGTAAGCGCTCTATGTAGTGTTATCGAATTTTATCTGTACTTACATGCCATCGAATCATGACGTGCGTCACCTTGTCGTCCGCGCGGACCGAGAGCACGAAATCACTGAGCTTGCTTTGAGATTCACGCACTAGAAACGAACCATTCTTGCCGCGTTCTAGGATAAGCTTTTCCGCCTCCTTAGCGGACAGATTGCCGTGGAACCATCTGAAATTTTGGGAAAAATGGGAAACAGAGTTTTACCTTATTGATTTACATTCGCACCGCTTGATAGATTTATATTAAATTAAACAAAGTCTAACCAATTTTGCACTGCTCTCGTCTAAACTAACACTTTGGTTGAAACTGTTTTAACTTTGTTTCTTTGCTTCAGAGCGAACACCGCAAACTGCCGAAAACTCGCTGCGAATCGATAAATCCGTAAACAAACTCACTGCCCACGTAACGACACCACCAGGCACCCCACAGGGCACCACAGCAATAGTAACGATCTAACTTTTGGCGAAGGGTTCGGTGGAGAAGTTCAAGTTCAAGTTCTTGCGCTCAGTTCTTGTCGCAGCTACACGCGTACTATTTACGTAGGAGTGTAATCGATGAGGTATCACCACTTACTACACTAGTTCCACCAAATTCTAGGCACACCACACAACACCGTCTGTAACATGTGTATTATAAACTGGCTTGCCATCGACACGGACCGCTGTTACGGAAGACGAAATAAACAGCTAAAGATCCAGCAGCTTTCTGACGTCGGTTCGGTGAGAACGTGCGATTGGCGTGCCGTTTTGTTATGTCGCACCCGAACAAGTGTGTTGCGAGCGGTTGTGTTGCGCGACACCGGTACGCGATGTGACTATGTTTGGAGCAATTAAAAAATAGGCGAACAGCGAGAACAGGTATCGCCGTGTATGTGTCGACTTTTCGCACACTATTTACGTGATGTAAGTCTGCCTGGGAATTGGAAACAATTTTACGCCAAACGCTACCCAAACAAACACAAGCGCACGTGAGCGTGTCGCGCGTTTCGCTTTGAATGAATCACGGCGCGGGCTATCATCACGCGACTTTGAGCTCGTGTTGCGCGACGCAAGAAAAAAGCTCACCCGAGAAGCTTTCCAGTGGTGCTTTTCTCATGAACACATTTATAGTGCTTCCAGCGCAAAAAAAAACGTGTTCCGTCTCGCCGGAAGTGCTATCGCTTCATCCACGGCAAAATAGTGGTGGTTCCCCCGTACACTACACGGTAATAATGCACCCAGCGTGAATATAATTTGGTGGATGTAATCAGCTTCAAAAAGGTGTCGTTTACATAAAACGCTTTTCACACCCGGCCGTTCAGTGTTGAGAGGAATGGGAGAGTATGATTCATTATAATCTTTTTGTTTATAATCTTTTGTTTTAGCAAACTCACTAGAAGAGTCAAAATTATACACAAAAGTTCACCATCGCAAGCGAAAGCGCCAAAGTTCTTGTTATTATTGCGGGTAGATCACAAGATGCCGGCACATGACTCATTAGGAACTTGTTTGGCGCATCTACGCGCTCCAAAGGATGAATCAGCTAAGGGGCTACGGTGTGCAAAAGTAAATTGTTGTCACAATGTTCGAGGAAAAATTGCCATACATGGACAAACGGCACAAAAGACAATGACGGTGATGTGTTGATGACGTGCCTGCTGATGGTGGTGTTTCCGAACTTTTTATATTACGTGCAGACATCACGTGGGAATGCTACCCGTCAGTGGAATTTTTAAAAGATCCCATTGTAAAATTTACTCATCCTTATGTACAGAAGGCACCAAAAAAACAGAATTACGATTTAACGCTAAGGAAACACAAATCCTTCTCTATTTTTGCCACATGCGACAGAGTTCGTTTCACTTGTCTTTTTTCGTGGTTTCTAATGAAGTGATCACACTGTTTTCGATTAACTAATTCCGGCAAACGAGAGCTTTTTTTTAAAAAAAGACACATTTGTCCACACACTGGCATGCATATTTATCTTTCATAATTTGACATAGTTTCTCGTCGCTACTGATGGGACGGGTACGACGAACCACACAAAAACCTACCAGCATATGTTTCAACAATTGCTACACGCTTGCCACCAGCCGTCGCCTGGCTGTATGCAATCACCGCGACCCCTACAACACAAGCCGGCGGAAACAGAAACCCCAAAAGCTGTTTCTGTGTACCTTATAGGCAGAATCATCTTGCCACTCTCGCCGTACGGCAGCAGAAAGGGACGCGCTCTATCAAAAGGGTTCGGAAGGTTTGCGTAATTTACCGGTTTGTTGGAGCAATAAAAAAAAAAGGCGAACAGCGAGAACAGTCATCGCCGTGTGTGTGTCGGCTTTTCGCACACTATTTACGTGATGTAAGTCTGCCTGGGAATTGGAAACAATTTTACGCCAAACGCTACCCAAACAAACACAAGCGCACGTGAGCGTGTCGCGCGTTTCGCTTTGAATGAATCACGGCGCGGGCTATCATCACGCGACTTTGAGCTCGTGTTGCGCGACGCAAGAAAAAAGCTCACCCGAGAAGCTTTCCAGTGGTGCTTTTCTCATGAACACATTTATAGTGCTTCCAGCGCAAAAAAAAACGTGTTCCGTCTCGCCGGAAGTGCTATCGCTTCATCCACGGCAAAATAGTGGTGGTTCCCCCGTACACTACACGGTAATAATGCACCCAGCGTGAATATAATTTGGTGGATGTAATCAGCTTCAAAAAGGTGTCGTTTACATAAAACACTTTTCACACCCGGCCGTTCAGTGTTGAGAGGAATGGGAGAGTATGATTCATTATAATTTTTTTGTTTTAAAGCAAACTCACTAGAAGAGTCAAAATTATACACTAAAGTTCACCATCGCAAACGAAAGCGCCAAAGTTCTTGTTATTATTGCGGGTAGATCACAAGATGCCGGCACATGACTCATTAGGAACTTGTTTGGCGCATCTACGCGCTCCAAAGGATGAATCAGCTAAGGGGCTACGGTGTGCAAAAGTAAATTGTTGTCACAATGTTCGAGGAAAAATTGCCATACATGGACAAACGGCACAAAAGACAATGACGGTGATGTGTTGATGACGTGCCTGCTGATGGTGGTGTTTCCGAACTTTTTATATTACGTGCAGACATCACGTGGGAATGCTGGCCGTCAGTGGAATTTTCGAAAGATCCCATTGTAAAATTTACTCATCCTTATGTACAGAAGGTACCAAATAAAAAAATGACGATTTAACGCCAAGGACACACGAATCCTTCTCCATTTTTGCCTCATACGACAGAGATCGTTTCGCTTGTCTTTTTTCGTGGTTTCTAATGAAGTGATCACACTGTTTTCGATTAACTAATTCCGGCAAACGAGAGCTTTTTTTTAAAAAAAGACACATTTGTCCACACACTGGCATGCATATTTATCTTTCATAATTTGACATAGTTTCTCGTCGCTACTGATGGGACGGGTACGACGAACCACACAAAAACCTACCAGCATATGTTTCAACAATTGCTACACGCTTGCCACCAGCCGTCGCCTGGCTGTATGCAATCACCGCGACCCCTACGACGTAAGCCGGTGGAAACAGAAACCCCAAAGGCTGTTTCTGTGTACCTTATAGGCAGAATCATCTTGCCACTCTCGCCGTACGGCAGCAGAAAGGGACGCGCTCTATCAAAAGGGTTCGGAAGGTTTGCGTAATTTACCGGTTTGTGTATACCCCTGCTTGGGTTTCGCTCATCGCGCCACACGGGTCACAGAGGACGCATGCATACATGCCTACACCTGTATATCCGTAGTGGTGTCGATCGTACAGGTTATGGTATTGCTCCATCAATCAACTTCATCGAGCCTCTCGTCATTGATATGTTACATTTTTGGGTTAGAAAACTTGTCTTCGGTTGCTGCTACCTTACGTCCTGCCATCCATAGCAAAGTGTATTACTTTATCGCTCTAATCTAACAACTAGCGCCAATCGTAGCAAATTGAGAAGCAGACACACAACGTGATCCAAGACTTCCTACTCCTGGAAATCATCCCGATTTCCATGGCTGAATGAATGCTGACAGGTAGTTGGCAATTTTAACAGCTCCTTGTTAAATTAAAACGAAACAGAACTAGTTTATAATTAAAAACAAAACGCAAATGCTTTGCTCGAGCAGCAGCAGCAGCAGTGGTCCATCGTAAAAGTGTGCGCCCCTGTTTTGCGGTAGCCATACCCGCCTGATGTTTGTGTGCGCTTGAAGAGTACGTAAACAATTGGACAGCCAGCGACAGGGCGACATTTTGTTGACACATCCAATAATGAGTCGATATAGAGACGTTTCGCATCCACAACGCATGCGACAAGATCATGAGATCATCACGATCTGTCGTCGAAGTGTTTCTTTGTGAGAAGTTAGGGAAATAATTTTCTGTAATATCCACGCGATAGAAACATACAATTCTTCAAGGGCCACTCTATAAATGTCTGGGATTCTTCCACTGGGGTGGCATCTAAAGTAGGAAAATATTTTCCTATCAAACAAAACTAGCGTACAACTCAAATAGAGCAGCACGCTTCAATATTCATTATTTAAGCAGGTCGTAAGAAAAAGGCTCGTGCAAGGCACTAGCCCAGCGGAGACGAATGTATGTCGAAAAGCTAAGAAACGTGCCGTTGTTGAAGTTCTGTGTGTGTGTGGTTTTTGTAATCCCTTTAACATAAGCTTGATCTACTTGTGGCATGGACAGATTCCTAAAGAGGAATATTTTCTAAAGAATAAAATTATTCAAACGAGTTAAGATTATCAAACGTTGCGCCGCTGCGATGGGGGCTTTACGTTATGCCAAAGCCGTCATTATTAAGCGTTAGCGAGCCGTTTCGCTTGTTTGCTTGCAAGGGTACAACATCTCACATAAACAGGTTCCGTATTAGTATAAAAGCGCGACCGGTACTATAGGTGAAACCCTTTCACACGCTCCCTGTTCTAACCCATCCTTCCAAGCTCGGGACAGTCGGTTTGGTAGAATATACATATATGCAAAACGATTTGCTCAGCAGCGTGTGGTGGATGGGTTTTTATTAATCTTCTCTCCACTCGTGCATGACAGGTACATTCACTGTTAGTCCAACACATTCCCGAGCGCCTGATTACATTATTATAAGATGGAAGAAAAATTAACTTAATTGCATTACAATCGTAAATGACATTAAATTACTGTCAGTAATTACATCGAAAGCGATAATGTATTTCGGGGAGTTTCGAGAAGCGAAAAGATGTAAATATAAAATGGAATCATCTTGACCGCAAGTGATATTTAATGAAGGATCTAGTGCAAAATGAATGGCACTATGCAAAATAGTAAAATAACCGCCCCGTCACGGTACGTGGTCATCCTATTTCTAGGTAAGCCGTGCGTTTTCGCTTCGTCTGGAATGAGAATTCCTCGTTCCTGTACCTCGCCATCAGACGCGGACAGGCGGTTGACAGGTGGCTTTCCTAGGGGCAGTATACCCGAGGGCTTATGATAGGGTTCAATATTATTGGTGCATCAGCGTCACGTTTATGGAAATAGGGTTCTCACCTTACCGGGCGGAAACATACCAACGTTGCATAAGGGCTCAAAGGGTCTTTACAAACCGTTTGACAGATTACCACTACCACCTCCCTCCCAGGAGGGATATAACTAATGCTCGCGTGATATTTTGAACTCGTGGACACCACACTGAAGGTCACGGTCGCCACGAAATGCCATACGGATGCGGCAAGGAATCAACCACGACTGTTGTACGAGGAGTTTTACTACGATAACGAGACACAAATTTTGAACTCTCTCTCTCTCGTTCCCTAAAAAACCCAATATCATCTGTTTCATGGTTTTGCGATGCGATATCGATCGTCAGAAAGCGAGAAGGTCAAGATCCCTTAACGACATACTTAGCATTTTGCACGATGAGTACACATAAAACAGCTCCGCAATGTTAGTCAAAAGTCGTAACAGTAAAATGGGATTTCTACGTGATCGTTGTACACAACTGGTTTGTTGTTGTTGACGAATTTGTGTCCACCTACCATCACCCATACTGTAGGGGACAAGTAGTCGTGTTTATTCAAGCGGACCAAAAATCACCGCCGTTCAACTTAAACAGCATCGGTCCCCATGATGTGTGTCTCCTAGAGCTGTTTTTGCACCGCACCGTGGTCTATTATTTCGACCGAAATTGAAAGTAGTTGCGTAGGCGCGTGTTGAGAGAATATAGTACCAGCTGGAGCTGGCGTTACCTTCCAACAAATGAACCAATTTAGCTTAAGACGTCCTCACCTAAATTGGGCATACATCCCCCTTTCTCTCTCGCTCTCTTCTCTCTTTAGTAAGGATTAATTCCACTCGACGTAAACCTCCCCCGGCAGAGGATAAAGGAAAAAGTTAAATAATATTGTCGCGAAGGAGCAAAAAAAAAGACAAAACAACGCAACTCTTCCATGTCCACCCGAAAGCACCCAATTGACACCTACAGAAAGCTTGCGTTTTACGCAGTATAAATGTGACTCTGCTGGTGGGGGGGCAATGCTATAAAAGTGTAATATTTATCCAACAATAACATTACCCCACCGGTTCCTTCTCCCCGTACGCCACCTGCTCGGGTGGTAACAACGGGGTCGAGGATAGCAAATGTCGACCGTAGTGGTACACGGCGGGTACGCGACAACGGGAAAAGAAATAACAACAGAAACCGGTGTCCATTTTAGCGATTGTACAAGCAGGACGCTGTGCCTTCGTTACTTTCGCGCTTGGCTGAACTTCACCTGGACGAGTCCTCGGTCCTAATTCTAACCTCCTGCGGCCCGCGGTTTATGTCGCATTACGGCAAACACACAAATTGGTTAATTGTTTTCCGCAACTAGCACGTGGCCGCCAAGTTTCATCTCGCAGAAGGTTGCGTTTCCCCACCTTACAAGCAAACCGTTCCCAACGAATCAAACCATATAATGCATTTATACTAACGGATAGAACAGCAGTGCGGTCCGCAGTTCCGCTATTGCGGTGGAGATAATGATCTGCGCCACCGGCACTGCCAGCAGCGCCGTATCGAGTGTGGCCGGCAGCCGAACTACTGCCGGAGGATCATCGTCTGTTTCCTCGGACGTGGGTGTCGTTATTGCCGAATCGTGCTCCTGCAGCTCTTCCAGCAGATGCTTCTCCTTAAGCTGCAGCAGATGCTGTTCCTGGCGCTGCTGCAGCTGTGCCTGCAGTTCGTCCTCCTGATCGATCTCCTCCAGGATGCCACTGTCCGCGGATGAGATGCTCGAAAAGCGGCGCCGCAAACATTTGCGCCCATTGCGCGTAAACTTGCCCAAGCCTTTCTGCGACGTAGGGAGGTTTTCTTGCTGTTGATGGTTCGATTGCTGTTGCTGCTGCAGCTGCTGCTGCTGGCGGATCACTTCCGTCGGTGTGGATGAACGACGCTTCAGATAGTCGACCGTACCGATCGTGTTGGTCAGTTTGAGCACGTACTTTTTCAACATCTTTGCTCCGTGGGGGGTATGTACAACACTAACACACTGTTGTTTTACTGCGCGACTTTTGTAGTCTTCCTTAACCGGTACTAAGCTTAACGTTTCCTCCTCACAAAACTTAATAATCTTAAACAGTATGTAATCAAATGGCAACTATTTCTTCACCACTGACTGGGCCGCTAGCTTCGCCACATCCGCTTCCCCGTTCTGGGTTTGCTGCTTCGGCAGCAGGAACTCGACGATGTGCTCAAAGAAGAATGCTCCACTCATTTTCACTTGCCACTTTCGACACTCCGGGCTTTTGTTTAGCTTGCTTTTAGTTTGCTGGTGTTTTGTGTACACGTTTCCCTTCGCACGACAAGCTAAAAATCTTATACGCACCGCACCGTTGGCTGTCGAAAGAATGTTTTGGCTAGATAGATTGACGTTAATAGGCTGGCGTTCTTTCCGTGTTTACTACTTTTTTCTTTGCAAACCAGACAGCACTATATCACACACCACTCTGTTCCAAAGCACACCCAGCTGTGTTGAATGATTTGCTGCTGCTGGCACTAGAATTTCGGCTTCGAATTGACTGCGAACTGTCGCCTCGTTTTCGAGATGCGCGCGCGCGCTATTGCTTGCTGAACTTGATCCACCGCACTAAACCGATCGTGGTCGATCGCATGTCATTTAATACCGGGAGGACGGACCGACTCCAGCCGTCTACGCGTACTGAAAACCCGGTCGTGTCATCGCCATGCGTGTTGGTGTTTGTGCGATCTCACAGCCACCACAGAGTTGGACAGATTACGGTCTTTCGCGAATTGAACGACGGTGTGTTGGGTCGACGGCGGAGGCATGTTGCGTCGTACTTCTGGCATCCCTGCTTCTAAGACTGTGCCGGTGGGGCTCTCTCGCGGTATCGCCGATGTACAGATGTATACACACACCTGTGTATGGCGAGCGCGTGAACCTAACAACAGCCAGCACCACCACTATACACGATACACGGCCAGCAGGGATGTCTCGCCCGAAGCTAATGATCAACTGCTGGACCAAAACGCACACGACACATGGGGGTGTGTGTGTGTGCGTTTTGCGGTGTGGCGTAGTAGAATCGTTGACAAGAAAAAAAAAACATAACGCACCACAAAGCATTCCACGATCGGGATATGATGGATTTTTTTTATGGCGAGATCTAAAGCCGAATCCGAATCGAAACAGTACCACCATCTTTGCATGTTACATGCTTGTGCAAGTCACACGCAAGTTTGCACTAGAGATTTGCAATTTGCCAATGTAATTCGAACGTTTACGATGATGCACAACGAACTCACACGGTGCCGAAAGAAAGAACCGTGGCAAAGAGATGGGGAAATGTGGGTTTGCTTTTCTTCCAGCACAAAAGCGATTGAACAATTCACGACAGGTAAAAATAACCTTGGACAATGTAGAGGACAGAGTAAAGTGTGTTTTTCTTTCTTGCCCCAAGCCAACATTAAACTGTCGCTAAGGGGCCTGTCTCTTGACGGTCATTTCACACCTGCCAAATAAGTTACCTCTGCTTGTGATAATGGAGCAAAATTTTACTCGGAAGCTGGGCATTTAGTTTGGTGGTACATCCAACCGTAAAAACAAACCTTGAACTTGATCATTTGAAATAGAAATAATAGAATTGCCGCGTTCACTATTCATCAAACAACGGTTTGTACCGAAACCGCAAATAAGCGCAGCTGTCTCGTGGGAGAGTTTTCAGAACAAACGTTATGCTTTCAAGCGAAAATTTACAACTTTTTACAACAGGAATGTGACACATAACCAAAACGGTACGCTCTGTTTGCACAACAATTTGTACCATTAAGGGGATGATTTCTGTCTCTGTGTTGTTTGTTCCTTTTTTGTATTAGAGCAACGCTTTGTATTGGAAACTTGCCAAAACGCTCGTCAGACCGTGAGGTGATAATGAAAATGTTTGTCAATTTGGTACGATCATTTGTTTGTGTATCCCCTTTCCCGTAAAGCGTGTGTGTGTGTTGTACAGTGAGACTTCATTTTTATAGAACGATAAAGTTCTACTTTGCTGGATGCAAGTGACAGGCACACATAAATATGAGGGGCATTAGATTAAGAAACAAGAAGGATTCCTTTGCATATCTACTCGCTCCTGCTCTCAAATAATGATAATTCTGTAGAAACTTATGCATTAAAGCATAGCTTTGAACTAAGTTTGGAAGGAAGTCATAGTTAAGTTTCTTCAGATAACGCAATGGATTCAGTATTACATCCAACAAGAATTCTTCAAATATATTGACCACAACTTCCTGAGCGGTCTCAAGATTGTTAGCTGGAACCTTATCCTTAGAAGTCGTAAAACAGATGCGCAGATCTTTCTTAGCCATAACGATTAGGTGATGTTGCTTCTTGCCTACCGACTAATTTGATGAGATCTTTTGGGGGTTGGTGACCTTATCGGGGTTTACCGAAAACGATTCTATTGCCATCGAGAGCAATTAATGGACACACATGGCGCTTGTGTTGTTGGGATCGAACGAAAAATCCTTAAGTTTAATCTATCCAAGCAATGCAACTGTAAGAAAAATGATACACGATACAATATCTCCAGAGATATATGTACACACATTACCCAATGAAATTTTTAATTTGCACAGTCTATTTATATCGGACATCCGGGCTCCGTACCGGCACAGCTGGATACACGTACGCTCACGTGTCGAGGTAACGTGCAGGCTTCCTAACCTAATATTCTCATTTCAAGCTTTACAATCGGGATGGCAAATCCCGAAGCTAAGAAGCACATTAACCGACACTCAAAACTCACACTTTCTTATCCCACAAGTCATAGTTTTGTTCACTGTACTGTAGGAGACCACCACACATCTTGTTACCGTGATGACATATTCCCGGTTAGCAAAGCGGCTCTTTTTCATTCCCTCATTACGCTAGATTACGACGTTTCGCTGCGGTCCATTAAATGGCAATATAATTCTGACACACAACACCTTACCGCTTCACTGCCGGATCGAGGGTACTTTGTGTTACGCGCCCTGTGGCGCATTCATCCTATTTATAAGGGTGCCTTTGCAAGTGTGCTTGGACGCGGTTAAACAAACCACCATTTTACCTAAGCGTTGCAAGTCATTTCCTTGCCGATTTTACAAGTGGCAAATGATTTACGGCCCGAGCTTCTAAACCAATTCTTTTGAAGAGCTCGGACACAAGGCATCGGTTGGAGAACGTGTTTAGCACGAAAGAACAATAAACAAATACGTTCGTACTCTAAAACTCGTGGCACATGTTTATTGGCACATGTTATGGCGACAAATCATCGACCTTTTCCTCGCGACAGCACAAAGTTGGAGCGATGGGAGCTGGGAAAAAGCCAACAGTTTATCAATCAAAAGCACAAATGAAATGGTCAGTGTTCAGGGATGCGATAGAGAACGATCAAAACCATTCGGGAACTTGAGCCAAAACATTTAATAGCACAAAATACGAAATTCTCCAACCTTCCCTGTTATGTCCCGTGGTATGGTACTACTCTGGTATGTTGTTTTAATCTTTACGCCCTTTTATTTCTGTTGACAGGAAGCTAAAAATAGTTATCTTACATTCTCTGTTCCGTTCACCAAAGCTTTGCCGGAAAACAAGCGCAAACCCCGAAACCAGTCCGCCAAAACTTTGATCATCATTTGTAGTAGAAGTTGAAGAGTACAAAAAAAAAACCGCGAAGAAAAAATACACTCTTCGCCCACGGTGACGGATTTTTGGTTTCAGTTGGAGCCGCCGGAAAGTAGAATAAAACAACGGGAGCGAACAAACAATAGCTGTGACGGTCTCGGAACCCGTCGGTCTAACCCCATCCATCCAGTTCCCGAAGGTGCGATCTCCATTCGCCTCGTATCACTCGGCCCTCCACATCCGTCCAGCCAACGCATTTTGGGTCGGCTGTCGTATCCAACAACTTTATGACTAATGGCGCATTGAAGAACTGCGCAAAAGCTCAGCAGCTTTAAAAGAATATTTCATTTGCCATTCTTGCAGTACAAAATAATGCCAAGTTGTTTGTATAATGAAGCAGAACATCAGATTGACAGTGATGAAACTAATGTATCATGCTTTTCGTTTACATTTTTAATATTAAAACTACTGCAAACACACAAATGCTGGCAACATTTGGGATTTCCCAATTGTGTCTGTGCGCCTAAATGCGCACGCTTCCATACAAACGTGCGTCCTGATTCTTGTAATCACAGCGCGGCGCAAGATCACGTACGATCACGACAATATTCTCAGGACAACGGCTGGGGCTTCCTACACCACACCCGACAAGGTCAACTAAAACCTATAAAGACGTGATCTGCGCTACCTGTTAGCTAGCGGTAAACCATACGCTTCGATGACAATGATAAGACACCACCATCATACGGTAGGGAAGATACTTAGGATTGGCGTGTAGTGCAGAAAAGTGTCGTGCGCAAACGGTAGTCGCCGTATCTTCAAGGCTTCCGTGGCGCGACTTTCGCGCATTTCCTGTATACACCCGATCACGTTCACTTCCTGTGATGAATGGGCAGGCCAATGGTGAACTACGAATGCTTCATCCTGAGCATCACCTGCAGGATGGTTGATTGGGTGGAGTTTTAGTATGCAGGACACGATTCTGGACGGCTTTTTTTGCGGTTGCTTATTCCATTGTACTTAGATTGACCCCACACATTGGAACGTTGGGAACGATTTGTATGGAAAGATGATATATCTCAGTTTGTAGTGGCGGTCGTTGAGCAGTGCACGTACGCCAGCAGAAATTTGTTATTCTAAGGTGCAATAATTAGCAAAACTGAATAGTAATAAGGGATGCGCAGTTATTGGGTTTTTTCATAGATGTGTCACACAGATCTACAAGCAGTAGTTGCTCTGTTGTCTCAAATTGCTATCCGTTCAAATATCCTAAAAGAGCTCTAAATGATTCGTTCTAATTGGTTTATCTATCACGTGAGCATATTTCGGGATCTTAGACCATCGTATTTTAAAAGTATTTTACATCTTTACATTTGTATTTTAATATACTAGAAATATATGGAATTTCCAAACTTTATGAAATGAAAATAATAGAAGCTTAATATTGTTTTGATTCTTCTATGTTCTTTAAGGTCTTCCTTTCTTCCTAACAGCTAACATGCTGTTTGTACTAGGTATCTGTTAAGTATATCCATTTATATGACAAATAAAAACACATTATGGCCAAATTTGTTTGCTTGGATCCTGATAATAAAGAGAACTCAGATAATTTTCATCATGGCTGGACATATAAGCTAGTTGTTCCAGCAAGGCAATCAATTTATCAAGAACATGTAAGTTTCAACAACATCTTTAAGAACGACCATGTAATTTTTAGCAAAAATAACTGCAAGCATTATCATTTTCCTTTGACATGAACATCCTGTACTATTAAACCAGGTCTATCCGGTATCTGGTGGCGCCATGCAACTAATTAAATAGCTTAAAAAAGATATCTACTCTTAAAATTCCATTAAGCATATACTTTATGTAAAGTTTATACTTATAGCCTAACTTTTTCTGCGTATTATTGTAAACCTTATACTGCTTACTGTCCCTGCAAAACTTACTCAATACAACCTATTTGCCCACTATGAGCGTCACATTTGTGTGGCATCACATCGTTGTGATGGATGGATTAAAATTAGCAATGGACATCCAACTGAGCAATGCAGTTGATATTTATGTGTTTATTTAAATTGCAAACAATAAACCTATGCAAATCATTCGTTACTATGGCACACACACTAATGTTTGTTCAGTCATCGACGAGTTCAATTAAATCCGCAAATTTGCCGAGCTTACTGTGTATCTTAACTAAATGGTTTTTGTAGGTAAGATACTATTTCTATCAAAGCCATTCACATTATGTTAAATTCAATTAAACGGTCATGAAAGGCTTATGAAATTAGAAAGCTCAATTCAATCCGTAAACGTTTCCCGCCTTGTCCCGTAAAACGCTTTTGCGCTTCCTCATGTTTGTTTGTCATAGCCTTGAAAAATATCTTCTACCCAGAACTTCCTTACGATCACCACCAGCCAGTCACTTACTTACTCCTTTCACCATAAGCGATATGTCATTTGTAAAAAAAAACGCAATTCTTCCCAAGCTACAGTAGCAAGAACAAGCAAGAAAGTAAATCACGTCATCATGGCGCCCTTTTATAAAGGAAGGAAGTGACTACTTTGCGATAATGATCCCTCATCCTCAACCGGTAAGTATGACCGGGGTGGCGTTTATGTCCATAGTGTTTACCTTCCTGGCTTCCGTAATTGTTGAGCAATGTGCGCACACACATCTTACTGCTTCCGTTTAGGATGCAATGGTGGTCAATGTTTGTCGGATGCAAAGCCAAGGCGAGACACATTGCCGTTAAATGTCACTTTCGTTTGATGCGCGAGTACATTTTGCGAAGCGTGTTGCAGCAGCACGCCTGTAATTGTGCAGTCCACTGGTGCTGGGTGCAGCAGCAGACGAAGCCGCAGGATGAATGCAAAGTGTCCAATTTTATTGTTCTTTTTCTAATGTAAAGGTTTTAGAGTCATCATTGCATGAACAGCGCCTGGGGAGGAAGTATGCAAATGCACAACTACACGTTTGCAAACCCATCCAAACAGTTAGCAAAATACAGCGTTGACATCTTAAAGCATTGATACCGGCTGGGGGTGCTATAGATGCTCGTTCTGTTTCCATGTGGCAGAAGGTGGTGATGAAGTGATCAGAGTGCAATCGAGTACATGGGTTTTGCGCATCTCCATAAATCGAATATGTATACCTGCACGTACACAGCTAATGAACCAGGGACCAGCGGCGCAGGTTAGCCAAGATTCTTCAAAATGAGGTAATTTGTATGCCCGAACGGCCACAGACGACCAATACTCGATGACGTCATTGGGAATGGAGGTTTCAATAGAAGGAAGAACCGAAGGGTTATGCGTTCATTACCATCGGCAGACTGTCCCTAGCATTCGAAACAGACAAACGCTAAGGGATGCTTAACGATATACAGACATTCCATATAAAAGCTTCGTCCATTTTGGCTGTACTACACCTTCATTCATAAGGCATTGCCATTATCCAATGACTAACTTATCAGGGCAATGGAATTATCCGAACATGAGGAGTCAACCGTTACAAAGATTGGTTTCGGGATGGGGAGAATTCTGACAGAGGACTTGTACGGATGCATCCTGTGTTTTAACTTATAGCAAATGGAAAACATCTCAAAATAGTAGAAGTTGCAGTTAATTTAATTTTGGCGATTAAATTATTATCACTGAACTATATTTTGCACTGCAGAACTTGGAATCATTCGCAACAACTTGCTGAATCATTCGCAACCTCTAGTAAAAGGGGTTCACCGTTTACCGAAAATAATACACCAACCCACCACATAAACTGGTTCTGGTGAGGGTTACATCAACATTTATGTAAATCATTCACATCCCGATGAAACCGGTCAAAACCAAATCAACTGCAATATTAATTTCGGCAGCTCGAAAAGTTCAATGCCAATATGCTGAGGAAAGGCAGATCTTACCAAATCTGATCGGCGACGGCGACAGGCGGTCTAGTATCATATCAGACAAAATGGGTACCGTATTATGCGCCCCTGCGATTGGGGCACACGGTGACTAATCTAACCTTGCCGGTGGCAATGAATAGCTACTATTTCCTTGATTTGACACAATCGCTGCTGGCCTTCTAAAAACAAAAAAAACTTTTTTTCATCCGAAATGTAGTACTACTATTGGCATAAGGCACACGTGACCCAGATGTTTCATTGACTCTATTCCATAGTATTAGAGAGTTGCTTTGTTTCAGCTGGCGCATCGAACATACAGCGAGTTTTGTCTATGAAATTGTTCATAATATTATCAAAGGCTGTTAGAAATAGGTACTAAGAATTTTGAATTCCAACAGTTAGACTGTGAGGAGGATGTGGGGCTCTTGCTGGAAATACTTCAATAAAATGTTTACGTCCAATAACATCGATCGGAATTGAATGGAATGTCTTGATTGTTAATCTAGAAAATGCAATGATCAAGAACTGATACTCGATGCAGGAAACATCTTCTATATGACGAATCAAATTCTGGCATACACTCACGACGTAGACATAATTAGTTTGTAGCTCTCGTATGTGGAAGAAGCATGCTAGAAGTTTGTGCTACCTCATTCAACACTGGCTAAAACTTCACCTAACTCAACTTTAAGGTCAATATAGAAGGTATAGATACATGCAAAAGTGCTACAAAATGTCAACCGACCGTACTGAAGCCTGAGGAAACATACAGTGAGCCAAACGGAAATCCGGAAACCTGAAATTCGAGCAATTGCCTAGCTTAGTGATCGATTTTTGCGGAAGTGGAACAAACAAAAAAATATTTTTTCTTATCATTTTTTCTTTGGACACCTTTTTACAAGGCAAATGCAAAAAAAAACGACAAAAAAAGGTCAACCTGCGGAGCAATTAACAAAAGAGTAAGAAATGACAAAATTTAAGTGCTTCGGATGGTAGTTTTAACACTTAATATAGTGTTATGACTGATTTTTTAGATTTTTGGCCGCCGTGAAAAGTGTGTGGATGCACAGATGTTTTAATTTCCACATATTTACTTAAAAATGCGTCATACAACATTACCGAAGAGAAACATCATTATATTTCTTCATCAGGAGGGAAAAAGGATTCATGAAACCATTAATTTCACAAATATAAGCAAATCTCCAGTTCTTCTTCTTCTTCTTTGGCACTACACCCGGGATTCGAACCCCGGTCCTACCGTGTGAAGACCGGCACCGCAATCGGATATACCACCGGCCGGCCCCATCTCCAGTTCAAGACATTATAAAAACAATATTAATCTACACCTAGTACTGAAAAAACAAAGAAAATGTGTTCATCGCAGAGCAAAATTCAGGCAAGTGTCCGGATTTCCGTTTGGTTTACTGTATCTATTCAGAGCAATTGTTGCGATGGACGAAAGTGGAATAGTTCTTCTTCATATTGCAAACACTAGCCTCGAATAAAAAAAAACAGCAATTGCAGGACTTGCAACAGACTGTAGGAGGTTGTAATGCCTAAAACACAGTACCAGTTGTGATTCTAGCGGTCTATTATTTATATACTATGTACAATATTACAGTTTTGTTTTGATAAATAATAACCTTTCCAAATCAAATTGCCTTGTTAAATTATAATGATTAAGCTATTGCGAAAACTATTCTAGAATATAATTCCAGTTTATATTATGTATATAGCGCATCTCATGTATAGCGCATCTCTCATCTTATGTATAAACGCAACTAAATTACTATAAACATTAATCTTGACCATTCGTCGGGTAATAATCCGTTAGCTGTGAAATTTATGAGTACATATTTTCAACTTCGTATGTCATGCTAACCAACATGGAGTACTATTATCACAATCATTTTAGCTACACATAAATTGAATCTTTAGCACTATTTTTACAACAATTTAATGAAAAGAAATGCAAAATTATCAACGAATATTTAAATTTGTTAAATTTAAATTTAACAAACAATTTGGTTCTTCTTCCTTGGCACTACAACCTCGGGATCTAACTATTCTTGCATATCTATCTTATTCTGTCTCAACGTTGAGTTGCAAAAGGAACTTTACAAATTCACTACCTATCATAAGGATTAGAAACTTGTAAATAATAGCCTTAAAAGCCCTAAAAGCCTCAAAATAATATTTCTATATAACTATCAAGTAAGTAGCAAAGTTAGAAATAAAAAAAAAGCATGGAGTACTGTGGAGTCCTAGACTAAAGTAAATGGGAATAGCCATCTTCAAAGAACACATTCAAACTGATCAACAGTGTTTACCCATTTATAACAAAACAGATCCTTTCACACATTATTGATCAAGACCGTAATCTTCTAATAAATAATATTTCCAATCATTACTTAGGTTGGTGTCAGTCGTAAAATTAATGTATGGGATTTGACGGTTAAAGGTCTGATAACAGTTTTGATTTCACGACCAAAATCAAACAATTTAGGACAGCCTAACAGCTCATGTACAGACCATAACCTCAAAAAAACCTATCCAATAGTACACAGTGATGCTCAAAGGATTCCCTCTGCATTACTTGTATATCTGAAGTACCTCTTATCGAAAACAGTAACATAGAAGGCTTGGTGCGGCCACTTACATTGTACCTTTGTTCTGCTCCTTTACTTCGCCTAATTACTTCCATTTTATCTTCCTTATTTATGAATATTAACTCTATAAATAGTCTCCGAACGTAACGAGCCATACCGCTTAAGTTACTAAGTTGTTTTCCTTACAGTTTGATAAGCAAATATATGGCCAGCATGAGTAAGCAGATTGTTAAACCAAAAAGAATATTACTTTACTGATATATCCTACATATAGGCACGAAAAGGTTCTAACTGAGCTAAATCTTCAAGGTCTAAAAAAATGATACTATTTATAACAATTGACAAAATGTATTTTAATGTATTGTAATAAATTATGATAATTGGTTTTCTCCATTATTTTTGGCAGCGCAATCAAACATTCAGTGCTGTACAATTCTATTCGCACATTAGCGGATAATCAGTCTTATAAACGAGATTAGAAAACGTAGAGGACTGTTAGTTAAACAGATACCGATTTTCGTCGTTCTTAGCTCTATAATTTTGTACTCATCTCAATGCTCTATTTTAAATTACAACTTCCGGCTTAAAATCTATCGTAAGCTTCTCTTACCGTTCGGTAGTAGGTTCGGCACAGATCAATGGTTGCTTCAGTTCAATGATTTGTCCATTCTTCTCCTTCAACTGATCACCATTTTCCATGTAATACTGCACAAGCTCGGATAGGGTGGCAAATTTTTCACCTAAAATGCAAAAAAAACGAAAACATTTTACTCGGGATCTTATTTCACTTTGCATTTACAGTGCTTTACTTACCACCGTAGAGATCGAAAAAATCACCATTGTTCTGGATCTTTATGTGGGTCACCTCTTGGCCCCGCCGAACGGACAGTGTGAACGCACCCGGGCTGGAGGAGGAATGTCGTGCGAGAAACGAGCCATCGAAGCCACGCTCCAAAAGCATTGTTTCTGCCTCCACACCGGACACGGATCGATGAAACCATCTGGAAATGAGATTACGTACAACGCAAGTGGTTAGATAAATTTGTAATTGTAAAGAAAAAAAACAAACAAGAAAAATAATTGTAGAATAATATAAGAAGCAATCATCGTAAAGTTCGTGCCTTTGATTAAATATTGCGGCTCATAATTTACTTCCCAAAATGTGTAAAATTTCGATTGATTACAACATATTACAGCCAGTACAGCACGAAATGCCTTCTAAACAGGTCCTTTTAGTGGTACCGCCAATACGCTTGCCGTACTACAAAAAGGAAAGACATCTGTCATCATCATCACATCAGGTGAATCGGCCACGTGCCAACAATTTGAACCGATTCCGCCTTTTCCGTCGCATCGATAATTGCTCCGTATAATGAGAGCTTGTGCAACCGCGCATCTGATCAATCCATCCGCAACACACAACCACACACCACATGCAATCGAATGCGCCGGTTTTTGATCGGCAGCCAAACATGGTGACCTACGGATTCGCCACATCTTTCATCGGCCGAATTCGTGGCAGAGTTCAATCAACGGACTGACAAGCAGCAGCAGCAGGTTTATCTAATCCGGTGAGTCATGTGCATCAGGTGCACCAGATCAGCAGGTTCATTACATTTATTTTAGAGCTCATCGATGCGTCCTTCAGGTCTCCCTGTCCCGCCCTTTATCGCTCTACCAGTTCTACGCGGTAAGAACCACCAGCTGATCTTTCGGGTCAGCAAATGTCAATGAAAGTGAAACAGTGTAATGACTCACATCAACCATTGACGACGAGTTAACTTGTGTCGAGGAACTTAGGAACTTCACATTATTGCAATTATTGCCTGCATGCCCTATCTGTCTGTCTGTTCGTCCGTCTGTCTGTCTGTTCGTCAATGGCCACTTTACCGGCTCAACGAATGGGCCCTTTCCTTTACACACTCACCTTCACAAATGCGTGCCTGTGTGAGTATGGGTATTGCGTTTTGTTTGCAGTACACTTGTCATAGCTCTTGTGATGACATAATTAAATACCTCGACAGTACTGTCGTCTTCCTTCTTGGCTTACATATGTATGATGTGGCCCCTATGTTTCATCGCTCGGTACGGGTGTATGGGTGTGTGTGTGTCTGATGTAGCACACGGCAACAACACCATCCAACGTCGCCCTGGTCCATGCGCGAACGTTGTAAAGGTAGTGTGAGCTTTACAGACGTACTGTCGCCGGGCAGATAAATGTGCGTCAAGCTAAGGGCCGCATTACTTTCACGGGCCCGTAATGCAATGGCTTACTCACTACACACTCCTGCGTGAGAGTGTCTCAAAACGAGCTTCTCTACACGTGTGGTGCATTACTATTGAGTCATTCAAGATTGCCGTATTATATATTTATACAAGACTTAATTAATATAGTATATTTTAATATAGCAGTGTGCTTCACCAATACGTTACATCTATTGCTGCAAAATCTTAAGAAGGTTAAGAAGGAATCTTAAGACCTCCAAAGAAATATTGTCTGATAATTCTCTAGCAGCTTCGGTTTTAAAAAAGATCAGATCATCCAGCAAGCAGAGTTAGTTTACAAAGCTTTTTCTATACGTATCCCGTACAAAAGTTCCACAGAAGATCATTAGAGAGATCAGTGCGTTTAATCAAGAGTCTTTAAGAATACAACAAGCCGCAAGGATACATAATAATTCTGATAATATGTTAGCCTAAATTTCAGTTTAAAAGAATCTTTTCTTAGACCTCTTCATACCAGAGTTTCTTGAGTCTATAGTATTCTTGAAGTTACTCTAGTTAGCTAGTCAGCTAAGTAAAATAAGCTTTATTAATCGTAATGGGACGGCCCGGACATTTAGTCCTGCCTATGGGTGAGACGATTCGTACAGAATTCGAGTAAAGACCAACGCCACTACCAGCTCAACAACCAAACAACTGGCCCACGAATTGCTTTACATCCAACAATATAAAAAGTAAAATTATTTTAACTACCGCACGTGTAGCATATCTTCCCACCATTGGCTACGGGGTTGGCTCTTGGTTTAATTAACGGACTCTGTGCCGTCCGTATGACTTCCCGTCCCGCATTGAAGCACGCCCCCCCCTTAGTCGTTCCGCTTTGCCCCGATCTTCCCAGAAGAAAGCAAGAAACAAAAAATCATCCCCCATTAAAAGATCACACTATTTATGAGCATTACGCACATTAAGCGCGATTAAGTCATTAAATTTTATTCCACCCCATAGCCCGAAAGCTTGATGACCCCCGTGTACGCGGCACAATAACTGTATGGCACCGGTTAACCGACCCACGGCACGGCAGACAAGTGGTGGTAGTTTTAAATTTCCGTTACAACTGCCAAAGAAGAAAAACCAAAGGCCAACAATGTCACAGAAGAAGGTTTAATTATTACCATTTAATTATTCATCTCCACCGAAATAATATCCGCATTTTGTTTTGTATTTCGTACAAAAGTTCGTCTGTTTGTTGAGGAGGATGGAATGTTTCCTAGATGACTCGTTGAAATTTGTGATAACTTACGTCGAAGGTTCTTGCCAACGGATTGGAAAACAATATATTGGAAAATTATACACATTACCAGCATACATTGTGCTATTGTGCGGGAGAGAACATCCACCGCAATGGACAGGCCAGAGTTTTCTCTCACGGACCCGGGGGACTGCTTAAAGGGGTCATTTTACACGGAAAACACAACATCCAGCTTTTTTCCAGGGGATCAAGAGCAAACGTCCATCGCTGAATAAATGTGAGTGACCCAACGAAATGGAGCAAAAGACGGGGCTAGGTTAAGAAAGTTTGAGTAAACTACTATTGTTGCTTACACATTGGGCGCACAACAAAGTAACGAACGTTTTTGTCCAATATTTTATTTCATTTATTTATTTATTTTCGAGAATGACGGCTTAAAGCCGTATTGTCACCATCGTTTATTTTATATTTATGGAATTTTTATCACATTAAAAAATAAATTGGTAAATTCGCTATGCCTAAGCTAGTATTACGATAATTTTTCAGACAGTATTAGGTTAAAATTGTTTGAAAATGGCCTGGCGAGTGACACTTTTTTTGGCATTACAACCTTTAGAGGTCTTGCAATACTATTTTTAGCTTTCTATGACTTAGTTTTACCGGTCGATGGATAGTTCTGCGTACGGAGAGACAGACCAAACGTGGTCCAATACCCGGTCCTACCGTGTAAATATCGGTGAATACACTAAATAAACTATTATAAAATAATTCTGAGTGTTGAACACATTTAGATGTGGAAGGAGAGTTTTGCATAACAATGTCATTCTTGTCCAGCACATACTTCATTGTTTACACGAATGCTCTGACCCTTGGATGCAAGTTTTACAACGATCCACAAGCCACCAGGCAATAAAGCCTCAACTTTTCTCATCAGTTTCGGTCAGTGGTAGGCATTCAAAATTGGACACTCTTCCTGCTTTTCGAAAATTTAACCAAGTTCCTAAAATTATAAAACGACATGAAAACTGTGCAGTGGGCTTCTTGTAATTCCCTTCTTCGCAAATATGTGAAAAAAGAATCTAAAATGCTGTTTCCAACGAAAAAAATAGGGATCAAATGAAAAAGAGTCAGTATATCACGCTGGGCGTACAAAGTCGGACACCATAAAATGTTTTTAATAACAGTTTTGTTAATATTTTGTAACATCGCCATCTATTGCAGCCTATAATCTTTTAAGCATGTTTTGGACCAATTTCAAACAAAGGTTTGATTCAATCTTCTTTCCTGGCCTGCTCCTACGGAGCACGTCTTGTAGACATGGCCTGGCGTCAGCAGCAGATTCAATGTTTGGATCGAATTTGTCGCATATCTTCTTCTTCTTTCTTCTTTCATGGCCTAACGACCTCTTAAGGTCATGCCTGCCATTTCTGGCTTACTAGACTTAATGTTACCGCATAGTTGGATAGTCAGTCCTCACTATGGGGGAACGGCCCAGATGAGACTTGAACCCCGGTCCTGCCGTGTGAAGATCGGCGCCGCTGCCGCATCTACCAACGGGCCGCCCCGAAACGTACGTAGTTAAGCTAATTATCAAGTTGCGATTAAAAGTACTGATACTGTCTAGCTTATATCTTGCCAAAAAGTGTCCATATCTTACAAAAATTCCTAGTAAATCGAAATGTCCAACCTTGAATGCCCAGCACGATACACAGACCCTTTTTTCACTTGCTCCCCTTTTTTTCGTTTAAAAGATCAATTTTGATTCTCTTTTTACATATTCGTAAAGAAGGGAAATAGAAGACCCTACGCACCCAATAAAGTTCCCCCTGCTAATCCCAATTAAGTTCGAAAAACAGTCTTTACTTTGTTGTGGACCTAACCGAAATATCCACTTCTTGTTCTGTCCCAGGTTGCTATGCTGATTACATCGTTATATCGTCTTGATGCGCATCCGCCGTGCAGTATGCTCATCTAAGGGTTAACAACCATCCAAAAGCAGACGCACACGCACACGCGCACACATACAATAGCACTAGGCGGACAACAGCCAGTGTTTGGCACTCCACCATTGGAAGGGTTGCAGGAGGACGGATGAATGGGGATGGGTCGGGGGTGGTGTTTCCCCTAGCTATGACGCTGGAAACAGCTGGCTAGTAACGTGAAACTGACCATTTAATGCACTTTGTGACCCGTTTTCATTCAATTGACCCCTGTGTGAACAGTTATCCCGCCTGCTGCTGCTTCTGTCGTTGACGACGACGGCGACGACTACTCCCCATCTAATTTTGCTAACCAATTCCCAACCCTGTGCACACACGCACACGATGGACAATGGGGAGTGGACATGAAAGGGGATATATTAAAACACTCCAGCCAGGCTTACTTTGTAAGCAACATGCGTACCAATTGTGTTACTCGTGGAAAGGCGCCCGTTAATTTCTTCCTATTTGCTCTCTCTCTCTCTCTTTCTCTCTCCGTCGTCATGCTTCCCATCGAAAACGTTCTTTTTTTTGGTGGCATTTGACAAACACTCCCCTTACAACAGCAAAAAAAACTTCGTAGTTACGCTCAAGGACGACGGTTTTCCTTTGTCCAGCGTCGTGCACGGGCTCGCGGTAACCGAAGATCGCGTCACACAGGAAGAAGTAACTTGTACAATGAAAGCAAATGGATTTAATTGATTCTTTTTTCTTGTTCCTCTTGGCAAACGACATTCCAGGGACTCTAGAAAAACAAGAACAATAAAGCATTACATGAATCCCTTTGTAAACATCATCCAGATCCGATGATGAAAAACGATGACCCCCAAAACGCAGTCAGCAATCACACTCTCATAGCTTTCTCTTCCCGTTTTTTGCTTTTTGTCTCGTTCTTACACGCCCTAAACTGTTGCTTCTGCCTTCTCGCTCTAGCTCTCCCTCTCAGCTGTTCAATTCGGGGTGTGTGTAGTAAGAACAATTCGTCCTTACATAGGCTGCTGCACCGAGGCGGGGGATATAAAGTGGTGTGACAAGGTGTGAACAATAAAAAAAAGTGCACCAGGGCGCAACAACACCAGTCAGTGAAGGTGAACGACATAAACTCAGCAGCCGTAGCGTTTTGCAAACTTTTTCTTTTTTCTGTACAGCACAAATCCATCCGAAAGGAAAATGTTTCGCACAGTGGACAGAATCAGATGCACGCAGCCCCAAACAGGCACACACACACCCACCCACTGCGCGCACTTGCACCCACCCGAAGAAGTTCGAGAGGGTTCACATTATCAAGAACGCGCTCATTATGACCCGTCGAACCCAATGATAAGGGGGGCACCACACATAGCTTTTAAGCCGTTTTGGAGCCTTTTTCTTCCTCCTTTGTTTTACTTCGTTTGGTCGAATTTGGTCTTTGATGATGTCGCTGCATTAAAAACCCCACACCGAATGGACAACCGGGTGGATTAGCTTAATGAATGATAAAAAAAAACGCAATGGCTTTCGGTGTACCGTACCTTCGCGAAGATAATGCCGCCATCGATGGTGTGTGGGGATGAAGATACCTCTTATTTACAAATGGGTTTAGCGCAGAAAACTAGGCAAACCGACGGAATCACGCACCAGCACATAGAACTCGCGATTACAACACCACCACCCCACGGGAAACTATTGGCCACACACTGCACTCCGACCTTCCCAACACACCCTGGTTGGGTGCTCCCCTTTTCTTTACCCTTCCCTTCCCGCCCGCCCCCCACACACACACACTCGCGAACGCACACACAC
>KZ061828.1:7312-26266 GCA_002091835.1 Anopheles maculatus
GCCAACCATTGGATTTTATCGCTCCAATTTCAATATCCGGCATGTGGGAAAAAAAAGGTTTTTTGGTGGAAAAATATGTATTTCGACCAAAAGATAGCTCGCATAAGCTAGCGAGTTCCACGTAAAATCCACTGCGTTGTGTTGTTTGCTGCAGAGAGTTCGCTGCCAGGTAGTCGGATGAAAGGATTCAACGAAATGGCCTCCCTTTTGTTTCTGAAGGGAAAATCCAGTTATTGTTTAGAAAAACCAAGCATTGAGCGTCATTCACCATTAGGGTGGAAAAGTGGACTCTTTCTTTTACTGGAAACCGGGGAAGAAACAACAACAGAAAAACATCAACACACCAATTGTCACTGACCTTTTGACCGTACCAGGGTTACTAAGCGACGAACCTTCGCCGTAAGCACTTGCACCGGACGATATAAACGCAAGCGCCAACCATGATCGTTTGTTTACTTTCAATGGTTCATTAAAACGGAGAAAGAAATCTAACAACAACACACAAACCCAGCGCGCACATCTCCTGCCTTGCGTATGCTTCAATGTTGTAATGTTAACAATATGAAAGAAATAAAAAATACTACCATAGCAACAACCGGAGATGATGCCCACCACAAAGCGCATTGTTGCAGTCGCAAAAAACAACACAACGCCACCAAGCAAAAGGGCTAATGCTTGCGGGCAGTTCAGGTCGCTCTTTCGCTTTTCCTAACCCTTTGCAAATGCATCGCAGTGCTGCGGAAAGGAATCTATTTCCTCTTCCCCTTTCATCCAATGCGGTGGGATGTAGTAATCTGATTTTCGTTATTTTTTTTCTTCATTTATTTCAAACCACCTTCGAGCCACCGGCGGCACACACAACGGCCGATTAATGCAAACTTCATTTATTAAGCGCTGATCACGATTCTCACCGCGGTAACGCGGTTGGAATGGCCTTTCCGATTTTCCCGTAACCCTTTTTTTCCGGGGGCGCGTACATGAGCGGGTGGTATCCCTTCACCCGCCCCCCCGTAGCTGCTACTACCATGACAACGAAATAAGATCAAAATCAGCGCTGTTTCGCGTAAGTAATGGTAACAGTGTTATGTCTCTTGTTGTTGTTTTACTTTCGTTGAAATTTATTTTATTCCTTCACTTGTTTTTTTTTCTCTCTCTCTCTCTCTCTCTCTCTCTCTCTCTCTCTCTCTCTCGGTTCACCTCTATTCCTGCTTCTCACAACATGTTACGTTGGCCCTTTTTTTTCACCTACAAAATACCCTTTCCACCCAAGTATCTACCTGTTTTTCGATGCATTTAGTTAAATTCACTTTCTAATTGCATTTGTTTTTTCGCTTTCTTTCTTTCTTCCGTAACTTGGTGTGCCCCTTCAACTTAGGGTTTGGGTGTACTTTACACTTTTGCCGCCCGGCCCGCCTAACACTTCCGGGCGTTCGTTTGCCGTGCACGCAAATCGGCATCGAACGTGTACATATGCAGCCTACAGACAAGCGAATCAGCCAGCATCCATTCGGTGTACCGGGCAGCTTCCGGCAGTAGATCGCGTGCAACAGTTCACGGGACCACCTACATAAGAAACACCTTGCACCCTGAAGGTATTACTTGTGGTAAGGAAAATTTTTTTCACCTACCAGCCCACAAACATACACACGAAGACACAGGCATGCATACTTGCACCACAAGGTTGGCAACACACCCAATGTGCAGGCAATCAAAATCGGGACAAATGTTCCAACTCCAATCAGAAATGAAAGCATATAGGAAAAACTGACGATTCTACGGGCAAGTCACTTAAATTTTAGTATAAATACAAGATGGAATTATCTATCTAAAGTCTATATAAGAAATGGTGGACTCGTATAACGCACTCAAACTTGAGGCTGACTTCTAAAGGTCGGTTAATCATCTCAGAAATAGTTTAAGCCAGTTGTTCCACAACTCTTCGATGTTTGTTCCTGTTTCTTTCCTGTTTGTTATTTATTTATTTATTTTAGCTTATACAGGCAATATCAGCGAAATGATTTCAATTATAAGATAGAAAAACATATCACAATGTAATACTAAACAAAGGAGTCATTAAAGAGCCTCATAATACGTCATAAATCCAGATAAAAAAAGAAAAAGAATAAACTAGTCCCTTTATACGATAGGACTAGCATCGGGTCTCATCTCGATTGGCTCTAAATTATAAGAACTAACTCCACAGACTAACAGGATAATCCATATACTCTGTATACTAATAGGAAAGCCAGGAAAAAAAGATTACTTGGGAGAGTATGGGTAATCGAATAGAAATCAATAAGATCTGGCCACTCTTTTTCAATTTAAAGACACATTCAATCGAGAATCTTTATACAAAAATCTAAAACTTTACTAGAGCTACGTATTAAAAATTAAAAGCGCGTAAAAGTAGCTTGAGCACCAATAACCCACATCTGTGACCGATCTAAGGCATAACCAAAAACCCAAAAGAAAAACGATGCTGACCTAACCGCTTTGTCGCAATTGACGAATGACTTCCACAGGCAAATGTAGGGTTTGGTTTGAAATTGAAAAACTTTTTACCCATTCGGTAGGAAGGAAAAACGACCAACAGAGAAAAGAATCAAAAGTTAAGTTTTTGCTAGCTTTGCAGCGACATTCCCCGGTGATGGTGGAAACATTTTGCCTTAAATTCCGCTAACCGTGACACATTCCACCGATGAAAGAAATCAATTGCTTGCAATTTCCATACGTGGTATTGCGAGTGGGAGCAATCGAGAAGTTTCTACTTCTATGTTTATTACTTGCTGAATAAAAATGAAAATATGTGAGGCCCTTCGTGATTAGAAATCACATTCAATTGGTCGGATTTGTTGCTTGTCAAAAAAGATTTCTTACTCATTCTAAGGACGTCAAAAAAAACCATCCGTTACCCACACACACATAAACTCAAACAAGAAGAAAGTTAAAAATTGAACCAAAACTTTGAAAAACGTCCCCATGTTTCGATCGAAAGTTGCTAATAAAATAAAACCAATTGCCATATTTTTCCCATTTCGGAATACTTTCTAGGTGTGCCAGAGGAGAGCCGAAAAAAAAACATCCAAACGGTATTTTATCGTGAAAAATGATGGTAGCGAAGAGCTTTTCCTTGCAAAACTTCAAACGCTGCAAACGCTGATCGAAACCGTCGGCCGCCGTTCCCAAAAGAGGGTGGTCCAGCTCCTTCGGGGTAAACTGCAACTCCCGGATCTTACGCCGTACGAAGCTGCAACGGAAGAACCTGACCGTACACAGCCCGGACACAAAAATAGAGTGGACAGGTCTGGTCCCTTCCCCGGTCTGGTTCTGTTTGGTCCCGCTTTACCGCGGGGCCGGCTGTCCTGCTTTTTCCTTAACATTTTTTTAACGCTCACGCTGCAATTTCTTGCTCTGACACTTCTTTGCGCTTTCTCGGTGCTTTCGGAGCTCTGCGTTTCGCAAATGGAAAACGGCTTTACGGTGCGCTCCAAATAGGCGAAAAAAAACTGTGTGTACATATGTACGTACTACACACAGACACGGGCCCAGACGGGAATGGCGGGCTTGCTTGGTGGGCGGCCAATGTAGCTCCGAGCCCAAGTCAACCAGTTAACCGCTTTAGGAAATATGACTTTCAATTAAATGTACTTTATTGCGGACGTGTGACCACTTCAGGTGCGAGAACGGGAGAGCTACGCGGTAATGCAGTTTAGTTTGGAACACCGGTGAAGAAAAAGTATTACAAACTGCGTCATTCGTGTAGAGGGATTTTGTTGTGTTCCATTTTTTTGCAATATTTTTTATGTTTTGTTTTGTTTCGCAACTTTGAGAGCAAATTAATCCATTACGTTGCCCAAAACTAAATGGCTACAAAAAGTCACAAAGTAATGAAACTGTTGTCCCATGTAGATATTTGATTTGTTTTGCAGTTTAAGTTAATTTAAATTGTTTTTCAAATGCGTTATAACATAAAATTTTCTGTATTAAATTAAATTAAGCTCTTAGTTTTATAAGATGAAAGCCTAAATGAACTATTGTAGAACTTAAATAAAACAAAATTCACAATGATCACATGAAAGAAAGATATCACTCGTAAAAAAAATCTTGAAGTAGAAAAGTTAAAATGTATAGAAAATTAATTATAAATAATAGAATTCTATTTCCATTTTCTTCTAGCAACAAAAATGAATTGTTTAATTAAAAATATGATTAAAGAAGACACAGAAAAGAGATCTTCTTGTTCATGATAATTAAAAATAGAAGAACAATGTAACACAAATGAAAAAGGGGAAACATCAAAACAAAATTCATGGTAAATTAATATATAAATATACATGCGGAAAGAAACAAGATAAATAACAAATACAAAAAAGTATAATAATGAATCAATAATAAAAGAAGTAATACAATAATAAATAAATAATATCACACCATCCAACCCATTGACTCAATTCTTCGTAAACCATTTCAAAGCACAAGAAAGAAACGTTATGCTACGTGTTACGAGAATCCCAGTGGGGCTTTAAATCGACATCCCGTTTTCCATTAAACTTTTAAAATCACATCATAACCGATTTTTCCAAACACATATTGAATCACAACTGTACAGACGTTTTTCGATTTTTATTCACCCAAAAACACAGGACAACAAACAACCAAACCAGAAACCCAGCTGCATTCTCCTAGGGGGAATCGACCAACGGATCGAACGGGTGAAAACTGGATGCACTCCATTATTGCTAGCTTTCTTCCCGTTCGACTAACGCCCAATATTCCCGCCCAACCGATGAGGTCAGCACCTGCACGATCAACCAAAACACAAAAACAAAAATACGCTTCCGAGGTTCTCCACCAGATTGTTAGTTACTGCCATGCACACCATTTTTTTTTGTTGTTCCTCATGTACACTCTCGCGCCCCAATGTACGCCAGCGTACTCGGTTCCAAATGCACCACTCCTTTATGCCTCGCACAGGCTACAGTTACGGTGGCAAAACGGGAGGGCACCAAAACGTTGTCACGAGCTGCAATGTATTAACGTGCTCCAGTCCCGGCACGTTCTGGGGAATTTTGTAACGAAACGAAACGGGATTTTTATGTCTCAACTGAACCCCACCCCACCAACGAAACACGGTGGTGTTCGAGCAGTAGCAGGGAAAAAGTAGAACCAAAGCGAATGCAATTTTGTTGCCGGGAAAAAGGAAAATAATGTTCGAACCAGCACCGGGGACCCGTTACGGTCCGCAGCCGAACCATCGGCATTGGAATCACATTTTCCGAAGCGCAAGAAAACATGAAACGACATAAGCGTGGTTGTTTGATGATCTTAACGGTTCAAATCCTTTGGTGGTTGGCGTGAATCGAGTTGCGACGAGTTTTGCGTCCGCTATATCTATTTAAAACTCTCCAAAGCATTAGAACCTTCCGTTCGTTGAGTGGTCCTCTCGATAATCATACACTTCGCCATTCTGCAATGGAAACACTGCCAACTTCACATTTTCTTCAAGTGTGGAAAAGCTCACCCAAGCCGTCTTGGTTGAAGCACCATCGAATCTTCGCTTCAGGTGCAAAGAATAATTGCCATTAAATCGACCACCGCAAACACGCCTGCACGACACAGACTAGCGACCGAACGACTGGCCGATTAATTGCGAAAAGAAAGAGAAAAAAAAAACCCAGCAACTATCCAACCCAAACCCGTGCAAACCGGCGAGGTGGAAAATTATAGGATGGAAAATCATTCCCCGCTTAAGATGCACGAGAGGTCTCCGGGGGAGGGGGGTTGTGTCGCTTCAGTGGTTGCCGCAGACTGCTTACCTGGCCACCACAAGGGCTTTCCAATTCCAGCCCCGGTGTGCTCATCATCGTGAACAATTCATTGAAATTCTTTTCGGCTCAGAATGGTTGAATGAACCCTCCTCGGTTTGCTTCACACCCAGATGACTGAGGCTTAAGAACAGTCTGATACGCCTGCGGCACCGTAGTTTCCCGAATGCGGCACCCGAAAGCTCATTAAAGTGATAAGGACGCAAATAAAAAACAGCATAATTGCACTTTGCTCACATACATACCCGTGCAAGTGCGTGGTGAAATGTTGCTCGCGCATACAGAGTGATGTCCATCCAACCGAGGAAGCATAAAAATCATAGCAACATTAGGAGCTGGCTCAGCAACAACAAAAAACGCGGCTCCTCATCATCACAATTGCTGCAAGCCGCACTAGAGAGCTTCGCTGAGAAGTTGGTGAAGAAGAAATGGCAGCCGTGTTGGGAACGGTGGAACGAAAATCATCATGTTAAGCATAATAATCTGCAAGTGGACGGAGCGAACTTTGAACAAAAAGGGAAACACTGGGTAGAACCACCCGGAGGTATGGGGTATGAGTATGTAAAGGCGTAAAATTTTATTAATGCTAATTATGAACAACATTCCAGAGAGAGAGAGAACGTTACAGCTAGAAGCGCCATGTACTTCACACATCTACGTGTATGGTGAGTAAGATCATGAGCGATAATGGAAACCTTTTGTGGTGCAAAAGAAGACCTTTAGTACTTCATAGTCTATAGCGTGACATCTTGAAATATATCTTCCTTTTTGTACAAAAATATCTCAATTCTCCTATGAGCTACATCAGTTAAAAAGATGACAGCTTTTCTTGAAACCCGAAACCTGAACCCTTTTAAAGAGGATTATCAGGGACTCTGACGAAAGTTCTTTAAAGTAAACCTTCGAAACTAACAACTAATCTCATCTAAAAATATGTTGGTTTACTTATACGATGAGCTGGATGAACCTAAAGTAACCAAGATCAGCAAAAAGTTGACATTGACGATACCTGTGATGCTGAGATGTAATCTGATGACACTTCTCTACCGTACCGTTTTGAATCTTGACGATAAGTTTTCTCAGTAATCTCCAATAGTGTTAAAAACTACGTCAAAAAGACAGCTCTATCTTCGATCCTACATCGATCGTTCCAGAGAATAAGATCCTGAGACAGATAATTCGTTTCAACAAGCAATTTTGAAGTCAGTGAGCAATTTCGAGCAATCTTTTAGATGAAGGTTCTCAGCTACCGATGCGTTGGACAAGTGTGGTTCAATTGTTAAGTGATTTCACAACTTGCATAAATCATTCGTTTAAATCCTTTAATAAAACCAATCCCCCGTTTACCTTATGATGTTCATCACGTCACAAGAATGACACCAAACAAGCTTGCTCAAGTTTTCGGAACAATATATAAAATCAAAATAAATCAATTCTGTTGTTTTGAAGTTTGAAATTACAAATCTCCAATAAAGGTTTCTGCAAGGATTATAAGTCAAAAAGTATTCCTCAACTGAATTGCTTTTACTTTTTTCCATCTAGATTCTTCATTCAGAAAACATTAAGACTTTTAATTTCTTTTCCCAAAACGCAGAGTTTTATGACTACAGCTCTCTCGCGCCATCGACACTTACCTTCTGTTCTAACGCTTCCCAAACATCCCACGGTCAGATTCTCAGTCTGCTGTCTTCTTCAACCACAGCACTTAGAAGCACCACGACACAACACTTCCGGTCAGCAGATGGCTACAGTTAGCGGGTGAACCACCGTATAGCTAGGCGCTACTTCAACCAACAAAGACCGGTTCTTCAGTTAGCAGCTTTTGCTAGCCTGTGAGCCGATGGAACCGATTTCCACACGAGATGCACGTCACACCAACGCGAGTGTTCGGCTGGCAAGATTCTACCACGTAGACGCGTTTTATAAAACACCACTGTGCTAATGAATTAACCTTTTTTTTTTGTTTATCTACTTTTTTGTTGTAACACAATTTATCGCGAAAAACAAAAAAACGCACACACAAACCCTCTTGCTCACGTAGGGAAAAGTTGAAACTTTATGGAAAAAAAAACTACCAAAACACCTCCGGGCAGCGCCAAACTGGCTCACTTCACTTTCCTTCTGCTGGTTGATTGATTCTCTGTATGGTAAATCTTTTTACCTATTTTTGCTATTTGCTCAATTTATTGCCCCCTTTCCGCCTCCGACAATTAAACCACCCAGCCGCCGGTGTTTGTTATCACTTCAGCTGCTTCCTCTCTTCTTCGTCGGCGGTGAAAATCGCTACCACCGGCCAGCGCTACTATTCGATTAATTTTTCTTTTTTCGACTTTACACACTTTTGTTTTAGCTCACGATCGTAAAACATAAAACCACAGACACACTTACACCGAAACTCTCTCACACACACGCGCGCAAGCGCATACACTTAAGCACAATTCGTAATAAAACAAAAGCAGAAGAATAACGGATCGGATCGATTTTTCGTATTTCACTTTTTCACTCTGCTGCCGGTGTCTGCTTTCTCGGGTTTTACAGACAATTTTGGGCACTCTTTTTTGCGGCTTCTCTCTGCAAGAAAAACCACCAAATATATGCACAATATTGTAGATTTGCTACAGACACACGCGCGATCATTCTCGTCTCGCCAGCTTTTTTTATACCGTTCGCAGCTTTTTTTTATTATTGTTGGTTAAAAGTATTCCGTTAAGAAATGGAGAAGACTCCCCACGCAAGCTACAACAAGAACGAACCTGTGCGATCTGGCGTTCGCTTAACATACATCAGACAGGGAGAAAATTCGTGTGCAAACAGACGGCAAAGGAACAATTTTACGCAACTTTCGCCTTTGCCTATCACACATTTCATTCCATGGGTGTGCGGTTTTTTACTTCGTTCGTGCTGTATTTCTACCTCACACAAGCCGGCTTTCTTTCGTGTTCCTTCCGAAACGGGTGATCTTCTTGCGGTGGTTTGGACGGTCAACTCAACAGCGCAAAAACGCTTTCACTTCACCGCTCACCGAACCAAACGTACACACCAGCACCGCTGGAATAACCGCAAGTGAAGACTTTAGCGTACGAAAGCTCGAGCAAAAAAAGGGCCCGGATTTACGCCATCATCAGCACAACAAATTTGGCGCTGACTTGTGTCAGCTTGTGCAATTGTTTCGCTCTAGTATTTGGGGACTTTGTACAGTTGTTTGCTTCCTTTTGATTTTCCCTGTTGTCACACATTGCATTTTATTCTGCACACCTTTAAAATGGCTCGTTTTTTCCAGTTTTGTGTATTGCAAATTGGCACAAAACTAATTTAATAATACACTTCAACACACGCGCCCAACGACATCTCAATGGAAATGCAAACAATTTGCAACACCTCAACAAGAACGACCCTTTCTCCAATTCCAATGCTTATTACCGCAAGGTACGATCACCTCTAACGCTAGGGCTAACTAGGGCACACACACACACGTGCACACACACACACATAAACCCGTCCGAGAAAGGAGTATCCAGTGCTCACCATCGTTGACTATGCTCACGAACCCCGTTAGGTGGCGCAACATCTACGATCGCGAACCAATTATTATCAATTCTTCGGTCACCCCGGACCGGACCGTGATGCGGGAAGAAACGGTGACAACCAGACACTCGCACAGCTGCCTCTTTCGTTCGGGTTTGCTGTTTACTTTTCGCTCATGCTCTAGCACGAACGATGAAAATGTGACCATTGTAGGAGCTTTTGCACAACTTATTGCAGACGATAGAACTCTCCATCTTCAAACACATTCAAACAGTTGCTCTCTCTTCCTGTTTCTGTATGCTTTTTAACTCTCGGGAACCGTCCGAGTTGGATCAGGTGACACGGGGATGGGTAAACAAAACGACAAACGTCCGCTTGATCCGGTCACGGTAGTGCTAATCGGTGGCGCTAATGGGATGAACGTTTTACCTCGAAATGTATACCGAAGAAACACACACAAAATAAAAACGATGATCACTTTTGTTGGTCAGAAAAACATCAAGCAAGCAACAACTCGTCATACACACAGTCTGGTGGTGACGTTGCAGTGAACTCTGCAAGCTACGCAACAGACACGGAACACAGAATATGCACTGTACAGTTGGTTAGTTTACTACAATGAGCAACAACTTAAAAATAAACACACACACACACTCGGAAAAAAAAACTAAAATTCACATTACCATCCATACACAACTCACAACCCGCTGCACACAGCTTTTGGTTCGCACAGTTAGAAAAGGAAAGAAAATAAACACACACATACACTCAACCCTGCGAGAAAGGCTGCCGAGCACATGCGCTACACACTCGTTCAGCGACGCGTACCGACCAGACCGACGGCCATCTTTCGAATGAAAGGGTGCATTCGGGCCCCGAACCCCCGAACCGGCTCCGGGAGCGCACCAGAAAAAAGCTCACTTGAACAAATTTGTTGTTTGGGGTTCGTGGCGCTGGCCGCGCGTTCAGCTCACGCTCCGACGATCGTGCTGCGCATGGGGCTCTGCCTGTGAAGGCTTCGTGTGGGCTCTTGGCGAGTCGGAGAGAATGGAGGTTGGAGAGAATTATGATGCGAACCCAAACGCTCACAAAACGAGCCACCGAAGCATCCGACTGCAGCTATAACGTGTTTTGATGGGGGATAACCATTGTACAGGGTGAGTCTGTGTACATTACATGTAGTAAAATATCGCTTTATTATTTAAAATTTGAAATTATTCTTGTGCTTGTACTTGTACTTAAAATTATTTTTTTGTTAATATTTCACAATCTCCCTCGATCGCTGTTATTTACTTCTTTATTACCATTTATAACTAATTTAGGGTTGTATTGTTTTTTAAATACTTAAATCTTAAATCAATCAATCATAAATAGTATACAGTTAATGCAAGTCGAGGAGAAGACAAAGTAATAATTAAATAAACATTGACATTAAGGAAAAGACTCCGACGAATAAGAATGAAAACTAAACATTTTAAAACTTGTAGAAAATGGCTTATATTTAATTTACTTTTGAGTTTTTGTTATATTTTATTTTTTTACCGCGTTTTTTCTATCTGTTGAATTTACTAGGCGTAGTTTGACAATTTACTATTTACTGTTTTGTTATTATTTTTTTGTCTACATTATTTGCTTTAACTTTTACTGTTATGTTCTTTTTTGTTGTTGTATGATTCTTTTTTTTATGTTTATACTTTATCATTTTCCTTTGCTTTTTAGATTATTTATCTTTAAATTTAAACCTAAGCATGAATTTAAACCATTTTCTTATCGAATTTTTTTTTAAATATCGAGCACGTTGTGTATTAAAATATGTTTTTTTAAGAATTTATTTTTTTTTTCATAAACTTACTCCCAGTATTTCTAGAAAAAAAAATTTGTTAATTGAAAGCTGAGCCCCCTCAAAATGTGCTTCACACTCCAAACCAAACCAAGTATGCCGTTGTTCCATATTTGCAGTGTCGCTAATCTGCGTTACTAATTTAATTGCGACATTGCAAAGCAAACACCACTCAAACCGCCTGCAGAATCTTATTCACCCCAGATTCAACAAAACAAAACCAAAAAAAAAACTTCCCAAAATGTATCACACCCAGAGCAACACGGCGTATGCAAATCGCACCGATCTCCTAATTCAATCATGACCTTTCCACGATGCTTCCTTTTAAGGTACACGTTTGGTTCGGCCGCCGCAGCAAGATAACGCGTCGTTTTTTCGAAATCATCAACTATAGGCGTACGGGTAACAAATGGTGTTGCCACTCAGCACCGAATGAGCTCATCCTGCAACCGGTAGTGTCACGACCGGGAAAGCGGAATCGCTCCAAATAATAAAACATTCTACCGCGTGTCAGCTTCGCGCAATTGGCTGCACTGGTTGCTGTCCACCGTGGTCACATGTGTGTTCGAATGCTCCCACGGCAGTGAAGCGATGACGCACCAGGTTTTCGGTTGCACACCGAATCAACCTTCCAAAGATAGGCAAAAAAGCGGCCACAGAAACGGTGCTAAAGTCAGTGAAACGTGTTCTCCGCCGGTCGGTTGCAGTCGGTTGCACCTCTTCACCTTCTCACGTCGCGAGAACCTAATGAAGAGGGACGGGGACGAGAGGGGAGACGGTAAAGGTTAGAAGCCTTTCAAGTGACACGACGACAACGACGACGGCGATGACGAAAACGTAGAAGTCGAACAAGTTGAAACTGCATTTTGCAAATGTATTGACAGAGCAAGGAAGACGACGGCCTAACAGGAAGGTGAGAACGACTGTCACATCGGCGCTTTTGGCAGCAGAAATGCAAAAGCTCACCCGAAAGCTCTCGGGTCATTGGGGTTTCGTTTGATGTTCTACTGAGTTTATCCAGTTTTGTTTCATCCATCCAGCCAACCAACCTTCAAACCAGTCAAACGTTTGGCCATCCAGCTGACGCGTGACGAACTCGGAACCCGTGGGGGACTAACCCCGAGGGTGGTGAAGACTTCCTGGTTGGAGGAGGAAGTGAGGCAAGATGAAGGAGAATCTTTCTCCCCACTTTCGGAGTTTTCGTTTGCGCTTTCTTTCTTATTTCGCTTCCCTCAGTGTACGCAACATCGTTGCAGCGTACTGTTTATGGCTGAGTTTTGTATAAGTGTGTGTGTTTTGTGTTGCGTTTCTTGGAGCTTCCCATCCCTTACCGGGGTTCTTCATTTTGTCTTGCGCTTAATTTATGCCAGAACATGATTATTACACCGGGAAGCAAGCGGTTCAAACAACGCGCACGGAATGATTACTCGTGCCCACCAGTTGGCAGCTAGTTCGCGTGTGGCGGGCCCGGATCTTTTTGATACACCGAAATCGGGTATGGGATCTACGGCCCTGGGAACGGTTGCGCGATTATTTTTTTTGTGTAAAAAAGGTAATGACCGTAAGGAGGTTTTTTTTGTGCCTTCCCGAAAAGGTTTTTTAGCAAAGAGTTGATGTGATCCAAGTGATATGTCTCTTTCGATTTATTTGCTAAATCAAATGTGGCTTCAGTGCTGAGTGTTAAGGATCTGCAGGCATCGAAATAATAGAGAATGGCATCGTAGAGAATGGCATCGAAACATCTACTAAATCGCATTGTATTTTAACACATTCACAACATGCTTTCTACGTTACATACCAGGCTTCTTTATTTTCCCACTAGATGGCTCCAACCTAGTTACTTAACACTAGCAAAACTTTAAATGTTGAAGTGTTTGAACAAAAAAAAAAGCATTTTTAATTAGATTTTTAAATTGTTTGATTCACGCAACATTAGTCGCACTAAATTTTTTGCGTTACATTTTTCGCGCAATATAAGTCGCTCTGCATTGGTAGTGCAAACTTTTGCAACGCGATTTTTGCGCCGCAATTTTTGCGCCGGATGTGAGAGAGATTGGAGAGAGAATAAGCGAGAGAGAATGAGAAGGAAAATCGCCATATGACAGAGAATGACAGAGAGAATGTGAGAGAGATTGGAGAGCGAATTTACGAGAGACAAAGAGCACGAGAGAACGAGAAGGAAAATCGTGGCGCAAAAATCGCGGAACAAAATTCGCGGCTCAAAATTCGCGGCTCAAAATTCGCGACGCAAAATTCGCGGCGCGAAAATCGCGACGAAAAAGTCGCGGTGCGATTTTCCTTCGCATTCTCTCTCGATTATTATATTATTACAATATTCTTATTGTCTCCCATCTCTCTCTCTCTCTGTCATTCTCTCTCACATGGCGATTTTCGCGCGCGATTTTTCTTCCCATTCTTTCTCGTCTGTTTTGTTTATTTTGTTTTTGAATTTATCAATTGCAGAGACTCTATAAAACGATAAAAATGTACATAGTAACTCTCGGAAACAAAACTAATTTATAACGAATTATATAGGAAATTCGTATAAACACTTTTTCTTTATAATTCCTTTACCATACCTCATTAAATCCACCATGTACCTAACGCACAGTTTCAAACGCACAATGACCCGCACCGAAACTATGCTGGTGAAATTAATTCCTCACCAAAATAACCTTGCCAGCTAGGTTTCGCACATCCAACCGAAAACCCGCACATTGCGACATCTTTACCACTTCCGACAGGTCTCGGACGTACAACACACAAGAGGGTACCTTCCGATTCCAGAAGGAAATAGATAAAACGACCCCTTTAAAACACGTACCACGTACCACAAACGCCCGCAAGCTAATTAATTGCTTCATCGTGAGTGGTGTGAATTTTATTCGTGCCTCGCTGGCGTATGCCCTCTAAAATCGAACCACCAATTTGTTCCAATTAGTGGGCCACGGGTGTTCCGGTAGCCCTAAGCCCCGACCGATGCTCCCTATTTGACGCACGCCTGAGACACACATCATAATTTCTGCACCCTCTAATGATCGTTGTAACCGGTGCTGTGTACACAAACGTACCACGCACCACGATAATGCTGCATTCTGCACCGTTCAAATGCACTTTCCACGTACCACCGAAAATCCTCGAATGCACACCTGTCCGGGGTTTCGGGTAAGTATTTCATAAATTTTAATTGCACATTTAATACCTGGTCGTTGGTGCGTTGGCGGCAGCTAATGGGCGCTGCTATTTTACGTTACTCCGGTTTTTTTGTTTTGTTTTGTTTGTGAGAATGTAAAGACAGACAAGGTAAATATCTAGCGACCACAAGGGCAACATGCAGCATAACAGGAATGCTTGCGTATATATTATGTGTGGTTATGATCACCGTTTTTCGCTCTATCTCTCTCTCTCTCTCGGTGCTTCTTTCTTTTCCCGTCCGAGAACCGTCCACCCAACCGAGGTGAATGAATGGTACAAGCGGCAGAAAATGCATTGATCTGTCATTACGGGATCTATGGTCGGTGTTTGATGTGAGCTGGAAGTCTTACAACCCAATCAAGAACCATAAATTTCTTCGATTGTTTTAATGTGAGAAAGTTTCAGCTTAAAAAGGGGAATCAGTTTTCTTCTTTATAATGGATGTGTTTAGTGCATGGAAGAAAACAGTTAAACACAATTTCTATAAGAAATTAATCATTGCAAGAATCAAAGAAATTCATGCTACTAACTGTATTCTTCATAAACTTGGAAAGGAAATCATGTCTATTTCTCTAGCGTTCAGTTTTAATAATGCAATCGTTAAAGTGCTCGGTATGTAATTATAAAACGGTTGAAATGGTTGAGCTGTACGAAATAAATAATAAATCAACGATCAATCAAGTTTAGAAAATAAGAACCGTTACAGGAAATTTTCTTTAGCTTCTCCAACATTTTGTATTAGTAAGTTATCATTTACCATTTCTCCTAGTATTGATATTTCAAGACCCAAATTATTGTAAACACATAGAGCACATTATAATGTATTTTGTTTTAAATTCAGAATAATTCTAACACTCGTCAAAGCTCACCTTTATGAAGGTCAATTCAGCAAAGATTTTGTTTGTAATTTATATGTTTACCAGCGCTTTAAAAGCAATCAGAACGCCTATCCGAGCGCACCAACATTTCGCGTGGGTTTCGAGTTCATGCTATTGCCGTAAAGTTTAATCATCTCCCACCTATCGAAAGGTGAAGAGCTACATCCATGCGCTAGATCTTCAGCGCAAAGACGCTCGAACCCGGTGGGCGTGATTTATTAATTTCCAAAGTGTATCTAATCGCATCGAACCACATTCAACGCGGAGCCGTATTCTTGCGCTCTTGTGCAAAAAAAACCCATGGAATGAAGAACTGAAGTTGTTGATTATTTTGCACGTGTAGTTGTGTGCAATAGTGTTTCTCCTATCGAGGGGTTCTTCTTGTCTTCCTTTGCTGTTATTACACCTATGCAATTTGCTCTTTACGAAGGAAGCTTATGAGAATGGATCGGAATTCCGGCTCGAGTATGCACACCGAACCGTACAAGGCACAACAGCACTGATCGCAAATGGTGAAACCACATCTTGCGCTTCTTCACCGTGACTTAAAGCAACAACACACAAAAAAAACGACAAAACAAGCGCGGAAAACATGGAAGAAACCAAAAAGAACCATCGTTTCGTTCCCTTCCATCGATCTCGCACCGTTCTACGTCAACAGTGCCGATGCAACGTAATGAAACCGAGCAATATGAAATGCTAGCGCACGAGGTAAACGGAGAAGCTGCTCAAGTCGACCAAAACCACCTCCATCTGCAACGCTGATCTGTTCTTAATGGCCACGTGCGTAAGCGAATGTCGAAAATCAAAAAGTCGGTCCGGCACGCAGTTTCAAAGGTCAAAAACATTCTTCACTTTCCCGTGTCGATACGAGCATGAGGAATTTCCCTGGTTCCCTGGTAATTTAATACTACCCTACTACTGTTCAAGACCGATCGAACGGTTAAGTTCAATGTTTCATGCATTAAATATCAACACCCGGCAGAAGGTGTAACAGAACACGTTAGGCTAACTGACCTCAATTTTTTTTTTTCAATCGTTCTGGACCATTTCCGTTTTAAATTAAGCTTTTTTCCTCCGTTCATAAATAATGATCATTTTCCATCAGCTTTCCATTCGCCGAATGTAGCACCTTTTTAGAAGAAAACTGGTAGAGTATCGTAACAGTGTCGCGCAATAATTTATTTGCTCCGTATAAATCAACCAACCTTTTCGACTAATGCGCGTCTATATCGTCACTTTCCAACGTTGCATAGGTTCGATTTATGGGGCTAGTGTCGTGGTTGAAGTAGCTGCTGTGAGAAAGAATTATGCACCATTGCAAAACCATAAAATATGTGGATAACCATTAGAAGCCGGAAGCAACGGTTCAGACAGGTTATATGACATCGAACATACGTGTAAAAGTGGTTCTACGTTTTATATAAGGTGTAGAATTATGTATTTTGACTTTTGTTGCTATTAAAACAAACTATTTGTTACAACAATTATGGTTTAATTTTAAATTTCACATTAAATAATATCGAATTTTAGAAAAACGATCCCTGTTTGTCGGTCAACCCCTGCTTCAGATGCATGTCGGCTTCAATGTCGACTGTGGCAAAGCGCCTGAAAGTATACTATGTGGATGCATCATCTCGGAAAGCACTATGAGAAATCGAAAGATGGTTGTGAGTTTCATACTACTTTTCTTAGAAAAAGCATATTTCTTAAAATAAAAGTATCTGTAAACATTAAAATATTTCTTTTAAGTAAAAATATAAAAATACTAAAAATATGTAAATCTTTTGCGCCTGCTTGCTTTTCCACTGTGGCTTTAAGCAACATTAACCAGCGAGAGCTAAGCCTTTTCGTTTGAAACCTTCTCTAGCGGGATGGTTTGAGATTTATAGTGTTGCCGCGTACATGACCATACAAAAGCATTCTTCAAGAAACCTTTTAGCCGAAAGGAACACGGGTTGATTTATGATTTAGAGATCTAAAGTGAGCTACTAACCAAACAATGCTTAAAATTTAATGAACTTCTATCCACGTTAAACGAAAACTCATAATGGCGAACGATTCTATGCTAATGTGCGCCCTGCAACTTTAAAAGCACAACGTTCCACACCAAGCAGAAGGGCTAATTGTAATAACCTTGTAAGAACGATTAGCTAAAACGCTCTGATCCTTTACGCCCTATGTGTAAAAACATCATCACCATGAATCCGGCAATGCATGCAACGTGCACAAACACTGCAATTAGGAACTGCATACGAACCACCTCCACAACACAAGGACAAACAACAAGCAGACACACACACACGCGTGCATGTTCCATACCCATGTACGGAACACCCATGATAAATGGGATCGCCTTAACAATGAGCAAAAACGATAAATTATGCTTACGATCGTAATTGTTTCTGTTGTCACCGTGTGAAAAACGGAAAAACAGCCAACAACAGTAACGTGAAAATCGTACTACAGTCTTTTGGAACGAGCCGAGACCGAGCCTTAGTGCGCTACGAACCAGGAACCACGAGCAGAAGAGGAAAAACGGCAGCAACAGCATTGCCGTCCCATGGGCAAAATTAGACCGTTGTGGCCACTATCGCACCCTTTGCCTATCTGTTTCGCTCGTTTATGGTAGCATAATTAACAGTAGCATGCTAGTTTGCTTATCAGTTAATTGTTTGTTTTTTTTTCTCACTCGGTTTTGTCAATACCGTTTAGATGAGCAAAATTGCTTCGGTATCGTTACCGTTCTTGAGGGTATGCTGAAAGTGTATCGTCTTTTACAGAAAAACTTGCCTCAGGAAGCTATTTTTATCAATTTTTGTAATTATTTCACCGTTTTTTTAGGAAACAAATTCAACGGGAAATGTAAGAACCACTCCCAAAATAAGGAAAACTTGACTGCTGCAACCGTACAAGAGTGTTTTCTTCTGCGAAAGGCAACCCAACTCTTACACCAAGTGCTAAGTGGTCACTGTGCGGTGCAGCTGTGAATTGCGTCAATATAATCTGCAAACACGAAACGCTTTGTACCGGCAGGCCAGACTGTTGGGATGAACCTGTGCTGGCACTAGACTGCATTACGTAAGCAGTTTCGATATCGGAGCGTCCGGGAAGAGTAAATATGCTTTTCGAACTAGAGCTTACAGTGGACATATAATTTGGTGCCCCGAAGCGATGAGCTGAACGAGCGGTAGGCCACCGTAGATACCTGTTGATATTTTAACGATGATAACGATTCCAGAATAAGGCGAAAAACTGTGCAAAGATCATTCTAATCGTACCGAGATTGGTGTGAATTGCATTAAAATCTTTAGAGATTAAATTAACATGAAAAGATATTAGATTTTCTTTATCTTTATCAGAAGAAAAGACATAAAACAGATAAATCTCTTTGGGAGAGCTTTTTTTTTGCATCACAAAACTGCAACACAACTTGAAAATTGCATTCCATTTCTCGCTCTATCTCTCGCTCTCCTGACAGACGACACGTGTCTCTCAATTTGTCTCTCGCAAAATCACTTTCTGCACGATGAGAAGATTTCATCACGATCGATCGCAACACCCTCACCAACACCTTCAAGCGCGTTTAGTAAAACCGGTGTGCGCGAACGCGATGGCGCGCGCGCTCGCCCGAGTACGCAAGACTACACCGGCGCCATTAGCTTATCAGCGCACCGGTTCCGCGTAATCA
>KZ061828.1:26281-78983 GCA_002091835.1 Anopheles maculatus
CAGTCCCGCGATACACTCTAGAGCGCCGTGAATACTAACTCAGCGAGAAAGTTCCCAGCAGCGAGTTTTCGTTCAGTGTTGGTGTGTGTTTGTGTGCCCGGTGTACGCGTTAGTGTGCATCATCGGTTTAAGGTTAGCGCAAGTTATCTAAAGCATAATCCCCGCTTTGATTGGGATTTTTATTTCTTGCTTTGTGTGCCTCGATCGGTTTAGTATGCTTCAACAAACTGTCATCATTTAACGCACAGGCTTGACAACCGAAAGCGTTACGGTGTAACAGTTCTGTAACGGTTCCGTTTGCCTCCGCATTAAAGCAGTGATCGCTGGAGTGTGAAGAAAGTGATGCACAGCAAAGAACAGCAAAAAGTAACTGATCGTTATCTTGATCCCTTCGCCAATCTTTCCTCCGGTACAAAAACCCTCCCATGTTCTGATGCATGTTGTTGTCTTTGTAACGTCTTGTGATGGCTTATCAAGATATTCATTTCGCTCGCCTTCGCCGCGTGGTACGCGGGGACCCTTTGCCTTGGTGTGGATCGTGCGCACGTTTAAGTGGCTTAAGTGGCCATCTCCGCCATCACATCACGGCCATCGGTTGTTTGTACGCCTACGGTAGTTTCGGACCAGGGTTTTACGGATTGTGCACGGCCAGTGTGCAGTGCAAGTGCGAACGATCAGCACCGGCTGTGTGTGTGAACAGTGAACGTACGGAAAATCGGGTGGATCGGGTTTTTGGTACACATCCCGGAAGAATCGATCTGTATATTCTTGCTTTGTACAGTGCTATCAAGTGCATACCAAAAATTAAGTGCGCCAACTGCACTTATACTCAAGTGCGGGCAGATCGTTCGATAACAAGTAGGTCGACGTGTGCCGTAAGCTTAAGCCAGCCGTTGTACCCGTGTGTGAAGTGTCGTTAGATCGTTTCCTGCGGAAGGAAAATTCCTCTCATAAAAAATCCATTTTGTGACCAAATATGAATGTGTGAGTGTGTGTGTGTGTGTGTGTGTGTGTGTGTGTGTTTTAATGTGTTTCCTTGTGGAAATGAATCGAATGTGGTGTCACAGTGCTTCCGCGGTAGAAAATGGTGCAACATGAAAGAATAATTTAACTGTGGGAAGAAAACGATCGAGAACGAAAAAATCTGCAATTCATTTGTGATTTATGTTCATCAGCAAAATCCATTAAGCGGCTAGAGTGTATCTGGTACTTTTTGCATACACAGTTTCAAGAACCTAAGCGAAGAAGCAGCAAAACATTTTTTATCGCATCCGTCCATTCGGTGAATCTGGCAAGGATTAATAAATACTCTTACTCACTTTTACACTTCGGAACGGAATGGGATTTAAGTGAAAGGTTCTTCAAATTGAACGATCACAACGTACCCGCTTTTTCTTCTCCCTCAGAAAACTCCTTTCAAACACTAAAAGGAAAAATCACCATTTAAGTATCGCCGCACCATTTAGAAGCTTCCGGTATCGTCCCAAAAGAATCCATCCTTTGTGTGTCACTTACGGTTCGGAAGGTGTGGATGTGCAAATTGCATTCTAATGGCAAGAAATATTTAAAATTCCAATATGTAAAACTTTCATCCAGTGTCAGGAGCAATCGAGGAACACTCCTTGTGAAAAATCCCCCCCCAAAAAAAAGCCCTCCAAAAGAGAAATGAAATGTGTGCCACCATTTGATTTGAAATTTGCACACTTTTGCACTAGAGCAGGTTTTGTGTGTGGTTGGGGTTTTCTCTCTTTTTTTTTTAGCAACTTTTGTGCAATTTTTTTCTTCACTCACAATTTTGGCATGCAAATTTACGCCCTTTTCCGGTTGGGTGGTGCTGGGGGATGCATTTTAAACTCCGATGCACACAAAGCAGCTGCTAGATGCCCAATCGGGTGGAAAAAGACTCTAAATGGGTTTTTCGACGTTCGACCAATTCGATTGCACGTTCTTCTACAGCGAGTGCACACATCTAATGTGCTCACAGTTGGGAGGGCGAACTTAAGGAGTTTTAAACGGAGGGGGTTTTCTAGCGAAACCACATCCTGCACTATATCCTTCGCCGTGGGTGAGCTTCATATTTGAGCGTGAAAGAGGATTTGGTGAGAGCATACTATGGAATGCTTTTTTCGGTTTTAAGAATTATAAGCAGGAAGGAATTTTAATACATTAACAAAAAGTTCATGCTCCATAATTGTTGAGGAATTCAAATACAATTGGTACCTAACAATCCTTGTGAAGATCATGCCTACGTTCCACAAGAGGAACCCTTCAAAACCCAGTTTAAATAAGAATACGAAAATTTTAACAGCTCGACCATAACGCTTTGTAACGCTTCTCTTTCGTTTCACTTCAGGATGTAGTTTGATCAGAAGATTTTTATAGCCTAGTGGATAATTAGTATAAAATATTATTTGCGAATACGATAGGTACTGAAATAAGCTTCAACCGGGTTCTCAAAATTTTAACTTGAATGTCTTCCGTCTAATAAGGCGAGACCTTTGCGAAAACGATTAAGGTGTGACCTTGTAGTTCCTTCAGATCTTTCATTCGGTTAAGTTGTATTTCATCACCTTTTATTGGCCTCTTATAGGAACTCCCATTGACCAAAGCTTTAGAATAGAGTAAGGACAACTAACCAACCAAAAGTTCTACAAAACTGTTCTCCAATCAAATAGCTCTCGAATAAAATATAAATTTTCGTTTCACGCAAAGGCCACAGTGTCCAACGAACAGTAAAGAATGCTCTACAGTTCCACACCTTGCTTATTCATTTACGACAACAGCTATTTATCATTTAACCTGTTCCAAAAGACGCTACGTATCGCAAATTCTCAATTCGTCTACCGACATTGTCTAACAGTATTCTTCCAAAGAATGATTCTAGATCTCAAACACCTGGCACAGAATTAGTGAGGCCAGACTATCAATGAAAGCTCTGTTTGTGCGCTACCCTGGCAGCCTTAACCGCTTCAGACAGCTATCGCGTGGGTAAAAACCCTTCAACAACAACAAAAAACATAAAAAAACGAGTCTTATCTGCCACCCACCAGCGAGAACTTGCTTACCTGGGGCTGTTTTTTAGCTTGCTCTCTCTCTCTCTCTCTCTCTCTACATGACAAGGTATTTTCATTCGTCTGATCACAATCAGCCGGTAAATTTGTGTTCGTTCGTGTTTTTTTTCTTTACCATCATTGGGGTCACACTTCTGCCCTGGTACTCAATAAATATTTTCATAAACCTGCTCTAACCGCACCGAACTGGATGCTGAGAGCATGAGTCAGGCAAAGGTAAAAATCGCTGATCGAGATGCAATATAACTGCTTGTGTACTAAAAATCCCAAATACCATCTCCAATGTCCATGTGTGGCGACTCCCGTCGCAAGTACGGATGACGCAAGGCGAACACGTACGTACACGCGTGCAATCAAACGGTTGCCGGTGTGTTGATTTGCTACACGCTTCGCTGGTTTGTTGATGGCGGCAACAAATTTGATTTAAATTGCTTCCATTTCTAACCCGACCGGGGGGCGGTAGTGCGCTTTGTCACTGCACTTCCGGATGACAAAACCCGGTGCATTCCGGTGCGCCTGTATCTCTTGGAGAACTACGTAAACGAGCTTTAACACTGCTGCCTGCATGGAAAAACCTCAACAAGCTTCAATAAGAATTCAATAAGATTAGCTTAAAAAGGTATTTCTTTATCAGATGCGAAAATAACCCTCGCATCTGTTAGCTTGTAATCCTAAATCAAACACATATTTTACGATTCCTCCCGCAATACACTTTCACGATAAGCGAACGCTATTTTCGAGGTGCTGTTAACGATGCGCCAATTTCAATTAGACGAGCTAGAAAAGGAACAGAGAAGCAAAAACAACAACTTCTTAGAACAGTTACTAACCCCCGGGCCAAATTGGTGGTAACAAAAAACCTGCCCAGAATAGATTAGCTTTGCTGGTTTGTCTAGGTGCAAAACTTCCAAACCCGCGATAAGATAAAGCCCGTGTGTCAGTGATTGTGTGGCCGATGGTCGACGGTATCAACCCGAATTAACAAAAAAAACAAAACACACAGTTAAAAAGAAAACGGGACACATGCGGAGACGTCCCACGAGGTATTGAAGGGTTTTAGCAAGTGATTGATGAGAAATCTTCTTCTCCATGTACTTCACCTTGCTCGATCACCTCCAGTTATCTTCGGGTACTGAGGCTTCTACCTTAAAGATACTGGATTGTTTGTCATGCTACACCTCATCTTCAATGCTTTCCACCATTTTAAAGGTTATAGTCTTCTCCTTGTGGGGTCAATTCTTACACAAAACACACTCTCTCGACACACACATACACAAGCGCAAAAACACGGTGAACAACCAGGCGCAAATAATAATAATTGACCAATTTATTTCAATTTCGCGAAAACCGTCCACCGTTGGCCCGTTGTTGATAACGGATAAAGATTGTGCTCTGGGCAGTTTTGCAGCTTATTTGCAAACTGTGGTGCCCGGCAGGGCTTTGAGTGGGACAGTGTGTTTGATAGATGCGGACGCCAGATACCGGCACGGCAAGACATTCCTTTCGGTTCGGAATGCCATTGAATGGACCGGTGCCGATGGATAGAATGTGAATGGCTTTTTTGTGTCGGAATAACGATGTCAAGTGATTATTCTAAGCTTGATTGAAGTTTGGTATCAGTATGAGGCCAAAATTCTAAGGATATTTTACGTAAAATACCTACTAAAGACATTACCAAACAGCTGGTCTTGTTCTAGAAAATAAGGCCATCGCCATTTGAATTTATTTTCTTCAAAGAAAATGTTGTATCTGGTCGATGTTCCAGCTTAAACAACATTGGTAAGCAAAATTCATATTCATACTTTCCATATTTGATATTTTACACAATAAATTAGTTGGACTGAGTTGGACCCTCAAAACTGCTGATATGATCAATAAAATTAAAGGTTATTCATGTTTACTTCTCCATACCGTGTATGCTTGAATCACTGACCCGCTTTTGAGTAGTATTCATGTCCAAAAACACTTAAAGTGGTAATGTTCGATGGTAGATAGTAATCAGCTGATAACTTGGCCCATTCCACAGTACGCCATCGTTCGTCACACGTGATACAGTACGGCCCGCCAGTCTACAGAGCTTCGACAGGCGAATCTGTTTGCGTGCTTAGCTTGTGCTTCAGTGTGAAACAATTTGCAACGATTTGCAATGCACAGTACTTGATTTTGCTAGCACATGCAAATGAAAGCACACACACACACGCGCAAACTGATGAATCAGTTGAGGCAAAGATGTTCAGTTCTAGATGAGCTTGACATTGTTTGGGGGGCTTTGCGTTGAACCCAACCACACCATAAGCAAGCTACCCTAATTCGACGCTAAACGGATGACATCTTACAAAACAAACTGTTCTAGCTCACACCTAAGGGGATTCGCTTCAAATCTACCGTACAAGATGGAAGCCGTATTCGATAATGTGTCAAAATTGTTACAGTAAACATGGTTCATCTTCGCTATCAGTCCCTACTTCTTGGGTGCAAGCTGTTTACCGTAGGTTTTAGACGGTCTGTCGAAACCTTACGAAATCTCACGCTTGCCAGCACGATCTTCGATCAGCAAAACCCAATACTGCCCATCGGTGAAGGTGAAGGCACACTCGAACGAAAACACTGACCGGACAGCCAGTGGCTAGCTGCAGCGATGCCGGCGTCCAGTACAGTCGCCCGCTGCTGAGGATTATTGAATCAAATAACTTCCTTAAGTAACGGCAATTGACTGAATTAGATAAGAGGGATACGGTTACAAACAAAGTCCAAAAAGTCCGGTTTTGCCGGTAGCGTGGATCGTACAGCCCGCGGGAACTTAGTGCAGAGCCGTGTGTACCCGCAACCCGATCGCAGTGAACGAGATGCAAACGATAACGCTGAAGAAGAAGGTGCATTCGGCTGTTTTGAAAAACTTTTCTATCAGAAAACACAAACCAACTCTCAACAGACGTATAGTGGGGTTGTGGCTTATGGGTTTTGTTTGGCATTTTGTTTTGTCTACGTTAAGGGTGGAGAAACTTTTTACAACCACCACTACATTAATTAGCAACAGCTTGCTTGTGAAGACAGGGATTAATTATCGTTTAAAATCTGGTCGGTGCTAGACGCAACTAGAACGCAAGGTAAATAAAATGTTGCTCGTATTGTGCAAACCGAGATGCGAATGACTTTTTCGGATTGGAAGTCTTGGGACATTGACCTGTTAATTAAGCTTTGTAGAATTTTTGGTGAAGTTTTGTGCATGAAGCTTCGGAAAAAATTAAATGCTTAAATTTGGATTTTTAAGTGAAATTCTTAACATGTGATTCAACATTTACTAAACGGTTCGATGAACCTTATATATGTATTGATTAACGCTTTTTGGATATGTTGAGCAAGCCACATGTATTATTTCCTTCTTAAATACATTTAAGTAAACAACAAAGGTCAACTCTAATATCAAAATAAAAATAAACAGCAGTTAAACAGCAAATAAGTTCCTAAAACTGTTATAAAGTTCTTAAGCAGCGACTGTACGATAGTATATACGGATTTCTATTTCTAACATATTATTTTCCAGCTCTTAAATTATTACAAAATTAGGCCTTTGTACCCATGATAAGTTTTTTTAATAACAGCAAAGCAACTCGATTATTGGCTCAATTCTCAATTACGCTGTGGCAAAGTTAGATTTCTTTAATTGTCCATAAAATTTGTAATCACTAAACATACCATTTCATAACTTTCTCAACTGGAACAATGTTCTTATTAAATGGTTATAAACTATTGTTTTCCTTTTGCAATCCCACTGCCAGTGTTTTCAGTACGTAAACCTTTACAACCTCCTTAAATGTGAAGCGTATTGGCGTATTGCGTTGTTGTTTTTGTGGTGCCATGCAAGATTTGACAAATGAAAATAAACATCCTTGGTAGCTTGGCGATCCGAACCCATTTCCAATTAGCACCAGCAATCGTGGGATGTTGTTTTGTAAGCATACAAGTTTATTACCGTTTATCATACTGGCTGCCCGGAGCGTATGTTTTGTTTGTTCGGATTTAGAATGTGTGCAAAACAATCACACGTTTATATGATTGCTTCATATTAAATCATACGTCATTATAATTTCAAATATTTTATTGAAATAGTAAACGTTTTCCTATTAATAGCGTACATTGTAACAAAAGCCCAGAGCATTTCTTCTCCCGACAATTGTTTTCAAAGTTACTCTCCAAAATCCATACTTTATCTTATCCTCGAAGCTCAACAAATCATGTTTCCTTAACAGTTTACCTCGAACTAACGTAAGATCGCTGTTCACACAACAAAACCACAAACCTCATTTTATAGCTGTCATGACAAAGTGAACACCAACGGAAGCCACCGAACGAGTTTAGAGTTTAATCAATTTTATCTTTTTAGATTATTTCCAATCAGTTAACCATTCGTTAGCTAAGGCAATGAACGAGATAGCGAAACGAGAAAAAGAAATGGTAAAATAGTTTTGTGTTTCTAGTCGTAAAGTTGTTAGCCCTGCACACCATGATTCCCTCCATCAAACCTCGTTACCACGGCATGCAGCGTGTATCAAGCGTGTACACATGTTTATACGTTCTATACCAACAGTGCCAAACCGCACAAAGACGTCAATGTGCGGGTTTTTGGAAAGTCAGTAACAGTGACTATTGTTAGCTGTTGCTGGGTTTTGTTTTTCTTCTTAAACTTTGAAACTTTCCTGCTCAATGTAGAGGCAAGGACCTTTTTTTCTGGTTCACCTTGTTTCTGGTGTACTTGGAAGAAAGTTTCACATCCATCGTGTCCGTTTTTGTTTTCTTTAAACGACACAATCCACACGATACGTTCTATCAGCCATTCCCAAACACACACACACATACCCTCAGCTCCTGTTTTTTCGTTCCCAACTTCAGGCATCGTCATCATCGTCGCCGTACGTCATGCGAGAACAGTAAAAGTTCAAACGAAACGATCGTAATTAATTTTCTGGCCCGTTGTTTTCAACCAGCAGGCCGTAGATAATCGTGTCTTCGCATTTTTTTGTCCTAGCTTGTGTTTTATTGTGCGCATTGTCCTGTTGTGCCCCTTTGCTTTCCACACAAGTGCTGGCGCTACGATAAGAAGAAATTCGCTCCGGCACTTAGCATAAACTATGCCAGCTTAAACCCGACTGGCGTATACCTTCCGTGCAGTGGCAATTGTCACTAAAAAAGCCAACAGGTCGGCCGAGTGTGCACAGCAAAGTTTTGGCCAACTTTTCACGCGGGTCTGAACGCTAAGCTTCTCCGCCCGTCTTCCGCTCACCACACTGCGAAGGATGCATCGGATTGTTGGTGCAAGAAACACTAAAGATGCTTCCCTTGCTGAGCATGGGCAATCGGCAGCCAGCTGCTGGGAAGAAGATGTGCCTGCCAGACTTCTACCAAGACAATGGCACGCTCATGGTTGAGTTGATAAAAATGAAAAACTTGCTGGTACACTGGATGCGGAGTTTTCAGCAGCTTTTCTTACGACTGGAAGATTGTTTCCCACTACCTGAAAAGATGGTATGGATTCGGTACTTTGCTGCAGTCACAGTCTTTAGGCGTGCGAAAAGAACTTGCGAAAAGATAAAACCCATAGCAAGCAAGGTGATAACTTCGGGTAAGATTCATGTTTTTTTGCTAAAGTTTGCTACGGAGCTGATGACATTTGGAAGTCACGAACCCGCATCGCCGAAAAACAGTTAGAAGATCAAATCGATTGGAAACGTTGCAAGTTGTTGAGCGAGTTTTTAGATATCTCAATCTTTAATCTATTGTTATAAAAAATGTTCTACAGATTACAGTGAAAATAGGACATATAGTACATTTACTGAGCTTCGAGAGCTATATTAACTAATTCTTAAGATAAGTTTTTGGAAGTTTTGAAATTAATGTACAAAAGAGATGTCGCAAGATATTTAGGGAAAGCTATATCAAACACAGCGCTTTAGTTTCAAATAATATAGACACAGAAACGCAGGATTAGAATACCCCGCATCTACTAACTATAGTGCCAACATGCGATAGGATATAAAAATAGGAGTAATGCTTGAAGCGGACTACTGCCGGGTCTATTGCTGAGGACTACCGAGGTCTAAGAGACATCTTAGAACATCAAGATCCATTTCTGGGCTTCTTCTTCTTTCTTGGCCTAACTACCTCTTAGGTCATGCCTGCCATTTTTGGCTTACTAGACTTATTGTTACCGCATAGTTGAATAGTCAGTCCTCAATATGGGGGAATGGCCCAGATTTCTGGAATCTTTGTCTTGAATTTATCCGTAGCTTTAGTTCATACGAGATCAAGTTTAGATATCTTACTTTTGAAACCTATTACTTTTCTTCCCATTTTTTGAGTACCCACACACATTTCACTCAATTATCGCTTTATTTTTATATTTTCCTAGCTTTCTTAGTCACGCTCTAATCATCCTTTCATCATCGGTAAGGTCATCTTACCCATTATCACAGTCCGAATGACTAACTAGCGTCCAGCTCACACTCATTTGCGCGTGCGTCTAGTACAGCTCTACACAGCCGAGACGATACGCTCCCGCTCATACACTTTGCCCAAGTTCATAAAACGTCCGACGCTCAGCAATGTTTATGTTACGATCTTTCCACTTACTTACGGACCAGAATGCACGTACTTATCACGTCTCGCCGCACTGAACGATGAAAATTGCTTAATTGATGACTAATGTCAACCGACGTGTGCCAGTGTTTACGAGCGTGTATTAACACCTCGCCAGCGAATGCTGGCTCGTGAAGTACGCCAAACAAACAAAAATGGTTCTCTAATGCAGCCAACGCTAGTGAAAGCTCGATTAAAAACCGGTTAATATAAAACGTCGATTGGTAGAAGTTTAATCTGCTTGATTAAATTGCACCAAACGAAAAGTTCACCGAATTAGCTTTCGGTTAATGTGTTCCTAGTCGGTCGGAAGCAAAAACGCACAAAAAGCGTGATCTTCTTACTTTCCAATTACAGCAAACTATCTGCAAGCATTCGGGTAATTGAATTTTCCTTTGAACACATAAAAAGACTTGCAGCTTCTAGGTTGTGTAAGTTTTTTTCATCTTTTTTTGTGTTTTACACAATTGCACAAATACCGTCTTTAGCAAACCGTTCCATTCCGTTTTCCAATTCCAATTACATCCCCTCGATGGTATGTAATCTTACGCTGTGGAACATCGATGAAGGAACAACGATTCCAGAATCGGAATCGGTACCAAAGTTCGCCCTCGTATCGTTTGCCTTTTTATTGCATTTCAATTACACTGTGCACCGTTTGCTTCGGTACGTTTCGGTTGAGGGTTTGTTTTTTGTATCTAGAAGAAACACAAGAATTCTTTTGTACCTTTGCAAATATCGGTCATTAGAAATGGATAGAAAGTTTCGTTTTGCTGGTCCACTAGTCTGTGCCGTCGAATAATCAGATCCCATATTTGTGCAATTAAATCGAATGATAATTGCACGTAATGAAGAATTAAGATAACATTAATGAACCGCTGTAGTAGCTTAAATTCTTAATTACTTCAATATTCAATAGTTAAATTGTCATTTTAAACCTTAAAAATATAACAATTTTAATTGCTGTAAAATGTTCTATATTACTGCTTAATTTACTCTTTCTTTCTTACTGATCAAGCAGAACGAATGCCATTTCTATCCCTACGTATCAAACCAACACACAAATAAGTTCCTTTCATACAACTGGCAGAATGCGACGTTGTGCGTCACAAAGACCAGCTCTTTTATAACTTCCAAATCAGTATATCACTAGCCGTTTCAAACCATTTTCACCACCTCCTTTTCCACCTCCGACCGTTCGCTTTGCAACCTTCAACCTGATACCTAAACGTGGCCAAGAATCCATCAAAACCTGGCCTGGCCCCCGGTAGAGGTGATGGTGGCACAGTGATCTTCTCGAAGCATCAGAACGAGAGCTTACCGTAGATGAGTTTAAATTGAAGGCATAGCTCATCATTCAATTATCCGTCCGGCGGATCGTCTCGCGTTCTCGAGTGTCGGTGCGACCGGTCCGGTCAGTGTCTGTCGGTCGGTCTGTTGCGGTGAATCGCGATCGGAATGCAACCTCGCTCCAGTTCATGCGTCTTTCTAACGCCGATGCGTGTGTGAGAAAGAATCGTCAGAGTACAGTGCTTAGTGGCACAGTTGAAGTGGTGATGCTGGGCAGCGAGTGAGTTTGTTTGATTATAACCCGAAAAATTAGGAAATTAAATAGAAAACCCGATTAAAACGTGGAAAAGTGATGTAAAGTGTTCTAGAAAGAGTTCATCAGTGCAAAACCTCTCTGGAAGAAGTACAACAAAGAAAAGTAGTAGCTACTAAGTCAATCAAATCTGATGTGAACATCGTATCACCCCAGCTAGAACGAGTTAAAGGAGTAGCTCCAACAAACGAACAAGTGATTTCAATCGTGATAATGTGTGTACCTAAGTGTGTGTGATACCATCAACAAAGGCACTGATAGGGGGAATCGCAAAACGAAGGAAAAAAGCTTTGCATCTATTATCGTCCATTTTCTGCTTTTCACGAAGGATGGAAGTGAAGTTATAAACGTCAACGGTTGTGCAAATGTGTCTAGGTAATAAAAAGCAAGGGTAGTTCATCTGTGTGCCATCTGTGTGACAACTTCCCAGCCGCTATAAGTGCAATCAAACCAGCAACGAATGTAGTGAGCGGCGGAAGGTTTGTTTCACTCCATAGCCTCTTTGTTCAGGTTCAGTTGAATGACCAGTTCTCACATCCGTTTTATCACACAACGGCAGTGTGGTTTAGTGTCGTCCAGTTAATCGGTGTCAGTGTGTGTATCTGGAAACAAGCAAAGGATATGTGTGATTGCTGACCGTCGTACGACAACAGAGAATAGCATTTTGCCTCTTTAAGTGCTTCATTATTATGTGTATTAATTGATAACAAATTTAACATAAATACCAGCAGCACTTTTTTGTGCCATAAAGTGTTTATTTCTAACAGAAGAGTAACGTATCTTTACAGCGATCTACTGTGGATACAATGTGACAAATTACCGGCCAACAAAAGCAAAGCAGTGAATGTTGAAGTGGAACAGTTGTGTATATACTACCGTGTACAATCGAACGCTATAGTAGTGCGGTGGCGGTACTGAACATCCGTCGACATTTTTTTCTAGGATTAAAGGTATTTATTTCAATGCATTTCTGTGTGTTAATTTCGTTAAAAATGTTAGCAAATAAAAGTATTGATCGAATTCTCTGAAAGTGAACTATGTTACAATCGGAAAATGTTGAATTCTTTCTGTGGAAATTTTCTTCAGAATGCTTCATAAAGCGAACTATTAGAATTCAACTCCATGCTGGAATGTTTTATTTACGTTTCAAGAGGACTTACCATGAAATGTCACTTTAAAATGTTGTGGTTCTCACTGTGTTTTTGTTTGTAATGTTCTATCTATCTCTTCACATGCTACTCTAGTTATGTGTATATTGAAATATTATAATTATTTCCCTGGAAATACTTACTTGACATATTTTTTAATCATTTAAGGCATTTTTTGTGCTATAAGAATACGTATACGTTGTCGGTTCCAAACTATTGAGCATTGATCCTGACTAGCAAAGACTTTGATAGCATAACACATTAATTTTTTGGTGTAATAACCTTCTAGTTCATGCTTGCAACAACATGATTTATTAGATTTCTTAACATAGACTTCAGAGACTGGCCCATATTAAAGAAATATGGTTCATATAGATATTGATACCGGCATGATGTACGCTTGGTTAGCGGGTTAGTTACTAGAGTTAAAAATTCAAGAGCTCAATGAGACTTCATTCGCCTCTTAGTCTTGACATATAAAAGACCGAAATGGTTTGATGGCTTATTACGATAAAGAGCCTATAAAACGCCAATATATAATATAACGTTATCCAATATAACGTTGCCCAATACATAAAGCATTCGCAGTGATATCAAATATCGTTCTATGATGTATTCAATATCTACACCACAGTTAAGCAGCTTTGAAGACGAACCCTACGCTCATAATTCCATACGAAAAACATGCAAAATACTACCAGCCGGAAAGCGCTCTACCTTTCTGGCGGTCACACTCGGTAATATGCATGATTAAGTTTTGTGTGCGGGTTTACTGGCTGAAAACCCCCCTTTACTTTTCCCGCTCGTATCAAACGCGAATCCTTCAAGCTAACGACAACGTGAACCGACCGTACCGTGAAGTTTTGGCTCACTAACCGATAAAGCAGGATCTGCAGTAATTAGTGCAAGCGGAGAAAGCCCGCCGAAAATGCCACCCTCAAAAACCTGACCAGCTGTCCGCAAAAAGGGGACGCCGTACGGAGGCACTCCTCCGCGATGAAGCCTTCCGGGAAAATTTATGAAAATGATACCGAAAGCCCGACCGTAGTGCGTTTGTGATTTAGCAATCGGAACCGGACCGCATCGGGAGTCTGTTGCATTTGTGGGCGAGCCGAACGGGTTACAGGATAATATTTTAGAAATTAGAGCCCAATGTACGGCGGGTAACCCGGCACTGTAATTATGCCGATTATATCCCTCGGTCCGGCTTACAACAGAAACTGGGGGGAGCTGGCATAATTTATGAAATCCACGCAACACGGTCTACCGGGTGGGAGATTATCAATTTGTTTGGTACGCACTGCACGGACGCCAGGATTCCGATTCCACAAACCGGACCGTATTTCACCGGATATTTATCGGAATTAATTATTCAACGTGTTCACCGATCGATGGAACTCTATATGTATCTCCGTGGGCTCGTGAGCTTTCTGCTACCGGTTGAATGAGTTTGAGCATCCGTACAAAACCACACACACACACTCACCGACCGATGGAAATGCATTCAACTGAGCAATATGGTGACAGGGTGTGCTGTCGGAAGTAGTTTTTCCGGCCCGCAAACGTGCCTTCGCAAATGGAAGGCAACCGGGCACTGTCGGGACTGTTTTTATCGCTTTATGCCGAAAACTATAAAGCTTCCCGAAAAGCTCAATACTTCAACGCAACCGATTTGAACCACCGATAATCATATCAATTAGGCGCAAGTGTGCGCTGGTGAATTGTAAACATTTGGCCACCGGGAAACTAGAACCAGATTTACGCGTGGGGAGAGTGGTATAAAGTTGCGGGTGTAAAAATCCGTGCCCGTAGTACTGCATGGAACTTAATTTGCGTGAGGTAATGTAGTCGATTGAATTAGCTTATCGGTAGCGTAAATAAAACGGTTTCTACCAGAACAAAAGCAAGCATTGAGTACGGAGTACGGAGGAATGCTGATTTAAATAGCAATAATTGTGCTTTACGTTTTTGAACGTGCATTTAAAAAGGAAATTTGAAAGTTTTAAATAAGTTGTATTGGACAGTGTTTTACGCATCTTTTCTATTTTATTTTATGATTTCAATTCTTTGTTTTCTTATCCAAAACTTGTGATAAATGTTTTTCTTTTCTACAACTGATTCGATGTAGATGACTCTATACTTTTTTAATTATCAAAAATCAAAATAACTTAAGAAGGAGAAATCATTATCGTGTGCAGTTCTTCCTTTTTTGACATTTGAGAGAGCGACTCTGTTGAGATTTCATTCTTATCTCTTTGTTATTTGTTGTATTTGCAACCAGTTAGGCAGAAGTGACGTTTAACATTTCATCGGACATTTCACCACATTTAACTGGCAGATCTCAGCTTGACACTTTAAGCCGTCTTTCAGCAGTTGTAGTGAAACATGTTCAACCTTTCCTTACGAAAGGTATATCCTTCTAGTTTCTCAATGCTCACCCAAAGCATTTGACGCTATGATTGTATGATGAACTTGATTCTATCGGCTTATAATTTTCCAGGAACTGTAAGCATCCTGCATGCTTTAAATCGTTCCAAATTGCCAGTATTACACAAAGCCTAGCAGGTGTTACTTTGATAGGTTGCGCTATAACTTACCCTCGGAATGAATTTATTGTCAATATTTAACTAGGAGATAATATGGAATATCAATCAATTCTCACTTTTTTAGTATAAAATACAGTTTAAACGGATCTCTCATTTAGTTGTAATAGTTACCACTTTAATATGCCATCAAATCTGCTTGATGTTCCGAGTTTTTCTATACTTTCTGCTATATTTTTAATGTTGTTCAGACGTTTTTGGGTAGTTTTTAGGATCTTCCCTTGGACTTTTTATTTGAACAGTCAAAACAAAGCTTGAAACCAGGTCCAAATCGTGCACTTACTCCAAATTAAACATTTTAAGCCTCTTTCATTTAGATTTGGATGAAAAATGATAACAAACATTTCCCAGCAGTACGCTGCAAAGTGAGGCAATTTTTCTTCCCCATAAACAACTCGATAAAAAACTGTCCCCTAGAAAATCTTATAACCAATTTATTACGATCACGTCCACACCGAGCACAAGCTTGTGAAAAGTTTCCACTTTTACGCACCAGCTGGTACGTTTGGAAGGGAACAAACTACAAACAACATTCCTCCCGGACAAGTCACGCAGACAACGTCTTCGTCTGCTTTAGACAAGTCCAAGGCTTCGGTTGGTTTGAATTACGTTGGAAAAAAAACCCGTAATCGATAGAAAACTGCCAAGCTAAAATATAGAAAAGAAATCCGACATCAACCGTGCAGAGGAAAAGCAAAGATCAAGCTCCTGAAATTCATCATTCCGCTACACGAAGAAAGGGTTCATCCCTGGTAGCGCGCTCCGGACAGAAGCACCAGCCACGCGCACAAAAGCCGAATGCGGAGGGAATAAATCAATTACAAATATTTATCTTTTCCAACCGACTGTCTGTTCACGGTGTAGCCATTTCTTAGCGAAGGCAGCATCAACAAACTGCGAGGTAAAAAAAGTAAGCCCCACAGATAGACTGACTTAAACTGATTTATCTCCCCGCCAATGGCAGTAGTGCCCGCTCCGAACGCCGAAATAAAAAAGCAAACAAACTAAAACAATGCAATACATGCGAAAGAAACATACCGCGAAGCAAGGGATTCAGCCAGCGCCCTTGAGAAGTTTGGCATGTCCGACCCAGCGATGCTGGTATGTTGAGCTGTCCAGATTTGTGCTTCCTTTCCAATTTCCTCCCAAAACCGACTCACCAAATCCCAACACAAAGCACGCACTTGTTGTTTGATTGTGTAGAATTGTCCTAATCCACCAATGGTGGCGTAAAAACCACTCGCAAAAAAAGCTCCAGACCAGCGAGCAGGCAATGGGCAGAGAGCAATAGAGCTGTCGAAGTTTTGTGCTAAGGATTCAGCAGCCCGATCCACGCCGGCACCGTCCATCTTGGCCACCAGTCTGGTAGTAGACACCAGGCAGCACGTGGCTCTTTCAGTCAATTAATGCGCTCGCTTTCACGGACAGGATCGGTGTCAGTCGAGCGGAGAGATAAATAGAAATACAATGCAAGCGAATGGCATTGTTCTCGCGCTGGCATATCACCGCGTACGTGATGGGTTTATCGAATGTGTGCTTCGGAGAGCTGGTACGCTAAGGTCGGTTTCCGCGAATGGGGTTTTTTTTTTGTTGGTTAGCATTATAGATCTGGCCAGCTAAAAACTGCTAAAAATGGTCAGCTTGACAGTTGACAATTTGGGTTTTCATTTCCCGTGGAAAATGCTTCTGAATGCTGCGTTCATTCGGTGTCAGTTGCAAATAGCAATGCGACAGACGCAGTAATGGGAAAAAACGTACTTACCAATGACTGCGTTCGGACGCACAGTGGAGCTGTACTAATTAAAAAGCTTTATCGTGTGTTCGATACACATTAGCGAACGGTTTATCTTCCTGTTCTACTGTTATGTATGCTCATACCTACTAATTTTGATATAATCTTTTTAAAAAAATTAAAAAAAATGGAATATTTGATATGCACCGAAGGGGCCCCGTTGGTAGATGCGACAGCGGCACCGGTCTTCACACGGCAGGACCGGGGTTCAAGTCTCATCTGGGCCGTTCCTCCATAGTGAGGACTGACTATCCAACTATGCGGTAACAATAAGTTTAGTAAGCCAGAAATGGCAGGCATGACCTTAAAAGGTTGTTAGGCCAAGAAAGCAGAATTGTTTTTATTAATTTATAAAACATAGCATCAAACAAAATTTTATAAACAAAATAAAGAAATCGCTAGAAAAATGAAACAAATGAAAACTAATTTAATAATGCTTTAAACACATGTTAAAATTCAACATTTAATAGAAACGGTCAATACAATAAGACCATTTATTTCTGAAGAGGTGTAAATGTAAGGTTATGGTGCCGATATTTATCATATTGCCGTAGTTCTGTGCAAATCCTAGTCGAATATTTTTGTTATTTACGATTAAGATTCTGTTTTCTTTTCCTACAATCGCAAGAGGTCTCGAAGATTTTTGGCTGCCTTGACTACATTTAAACAGGCGTTCAATCCGCCCTGAGCGTTCGGTCCAGACGAGATTTGATATCTGATTCTAGATTAGTATGAAGCTGAAAACACATCAGTATCATTGACTGTTTCTTCCCTTTATTTGGGACATAAACCGTCGGCCATTTGGGGAAACTTTAATATTCCATCAAATAAGTCCTTCTGCCCTGATCATTTCTCAAAACTTGGTCTAGTTTAAATATAGGTTCAATTTCAATGCAGGATGACACTACCTCAATATCGCCCACTACCATATGGCAACTTCATTGCCGATAGTAAAGCTCCCCAACTTATACCGTCCGTTATAACGTTCGAACATCCTCTTTCGTCGGAAACGTTCTGTCCTCACCGGCAACTAGCAGCGAACGAAAAGCCGAATCACCGAAATGCACTCAAACATGAAGCGACCGGTTGTGATTTATCGCTCACCGGAGTGTAAATATACGAAATATCGGTGCCGGCCAGTCATTTCGTGCTGCCAAAAGACGACCCAGGCCGAAAAGTGACCGGCGATGGCCAACCGGAGCCCAACAAAAACGGCACTGCATTAACGTTGCCGATTGATGCAAAATGTATCTCCATCTGTCCATTGATACCGAGCGCTTCCGGGTACATTTTCCGACAGCCGTATTATGATCAACTCGTGTCAACGAAATGTCGAGACTGCACCACAGTGCTAGCGGTGCATGAATTTCTATTTAATTTGCTTCCCAACTTCAATCGCCAAATGGTCGCCTGTGGGGAAAGGGGAGAGTAGAGGGAAGAAGGTTTGCCGGAAACATAATCTCATCATCATCATCATCGTCGTCGTCGTCGGACAAGAATTGCATTCCTCTTCCCGGTACACGATGACATTAGACGTGTCACTTTCTATTCTCTCGAACTGCCTTGCACCAGTCAATCGACTGTCGGGGTCGATGCCGGGCTGCATAATCACATCATCCACCAGCAGCGTGTGTCTGGAGTCGTTTCAGAAGAATTTAGTGACACTCGCAACCGGTCGGCAACAAACACAACGCCCGCAATGCGGAACAGTATGTAAAGGAATAGGAATACCATGGTAGCCATAAATTTTACCATATTTCACCTTTAACTGAACCTCACAATACGACTCTACGACAACCTGACTGGTTGGCAGAACGCATCCTGGAATCTTAGGTATAAGAGAGAGCGAGAGAACGAGAGCATAAAAAAAGCGAACAAGAACAAAAATTCCACAGAATGATCCCTATTCCCTAAACTGGTTATATTGTGTGTTTGTGATGTGTCTTATCCTAGAACTCCGTACACCGGAAACGCTTCGGACTGGGCCGCTTTTGTTCGGTAAAAATCTCTACCATTCATGAGGCACGTAATCGTACCGGGGTTTGAAATATGCTACCACTTGCATTCCGTCAGTTGACGTTTCTCGTTGGCCACACACAGGACGTTTGGAGAGAGCAAAAAAAAACATCCCTCCAAACAGCGCAACAAAAGCCCAGCAAATATGAACCAGAGCGTCGTGTGGTCAGAGCGGACAGAACGTGCTATCCATGTTGAAAATTTCTGTCCCATCCTGTCGCCTGGCGGACGTCCGACGGCCTGACATACTGACTGACCGGGCGCGTTCGGAGTTTTGGGCAGGATGCACTCTGGCTTTTGCACGTTGGAAGTAAATAACGCACAACCTTTAACCGTCGGCTGAGTGACTTCTCTCCGCTGTCCAGCTTTTGCCCAAACACGTCAGTATTTGTGTGCGTGTTTGTGTGCTTCGCTCGGTTGAGGTGTACATTTGTAGGATAAAATGTATCACTTACAGTGGCTGTCATACCGTGCCAAAATTCTTTGCAGTCTAACGTTGAGCGGTAATATAATAATTCAAGAATGATTCACTTTTGCCAGGGTTACGGGCATCATTCGGCCGGGAATGCAGAAGCTGCATTCTCATTCGCCGTCTGGGGAAATACAAATTTTTTTTGATAATATATTTATGCGCACAAAGCAAATGCATTTGGGACATTTAAATTTGGTTAGGAAGCTTTTGTGGAATTTTTCTGGTATATTTAAAGTTTTCAGGGTACAATGACAGCGACAGTTACACGTACGATGTTACACTTAATTATGGATGATAAAGAAAGTAGCAATGCGTTTTAGGTAAAGGATAGTCGTGCAAAGACTTTGCAGCATAAGCTCAGCATAAATTTCGTCATAAACTTCGTCACAATAGTTCTTGTACTTCAAACATTTTTTTCTTTCTCGCTTTTGAACGGTTTGAAAACGTTTCAAGAACTGACTTTAAACACAATTTTTCAATCTTAATTTCCTGTTCTTACAAACTTCTAAAAATTCTCCGAAAGTTACACAAATTTTAAGAAAACCAGACTTAACCAGAAAGGTTTTTTTTGCTACCGAGTTGTCCTGCAAAACATTCACCCATACAAAAACGAGAAGTTATACAGCCGCACGTAAACCAAACTTCTAGCTGACCCCGTTCCTTATCTTATCGCCACAAACACGTTCTCGCTCCCGTGCCGCAGCCATCGTAACGCAAGCCGCCCCACTATTACAGCATCGTAAAGGCAGCTCATTAATGCCACAAATGCCACCACCTTCATTGCTGCTTGGTCTGCATCTACCGCTCGTGCCGCTTGTTTGTGCATAAACACAAACTCTGATCCCAAAGCCCTCCGAACGACCGCTGCACGCTAATTACCTTGGCGATTCAAACAGGTTGTGTACGGGAGGAAGAAAACAAAAACTTTCTGCGAACTTTTTTGTGGGCTGTTTCTTTCCGGCTATTCGATTTTTTTTGTCTCGCCGCTGTTGAGTGAGTGTTGTGCTTGTAGTTTTATAATCTTTTACTAGGAATTATAAACGGCAGGAGAGTTTTGAATCGTTTCCATAGAACAGGGTTGTGGAAGTTGCCCACTTTTTTCCCATTTGTTTGTGAAGAGAAAGTGAAAGATTAGTAACCGTAGCAGGAACGAATTTTCTGAAAATTTAATGAAATTAACAGGAAACAATTAAACACGAGTGCAATAAATCGTTTGTTTATTGGTAGTAACATGAAAATTATACGAATCAACCCCAAATTTGGAATCAAACGAAAATATGGATAAAAACACATGAATCCCTAGAACACCTAGAGAAACAATTCCAGATTCTATGCTCTCAGAGAATAGCAAAAACACCTGAAACAATTTCATGCTCTTTCCTTTATGCTGTGGATCATCATTATTTAGATTTTCATTTCCTTGCACGGATAAATCATCGTCCTTATCCTGTGTTGTAATCTTTTTCCCACACACTTCTCCACACGCTTACTGGAGGAGTGAAGTAATGAGCTTTTCTAATATCTAAAATGGCAGCGGTTATACTTTCACACGCGTGTATCCATCGCTCAAACGACTGCTGGAGAAAATGGGAAGATTTATGAGATTTTCATCTTCACTTCACTATCGTTCGCATCGTTCAAGACACGATCGAAGCTCGTTAAATGAGTGTTGAGAGGGAGTGTGTTGATGTAGGAACGAACCAAGTGTCCCAAACAAAACAGCACTGGAATGGTGAGCAAATTATGGTAGCATTAGCATGACACATTCCGTTTCTACGTCAGGTACTGGGCGCCTCCATTATACCTAGATTCAGGTACTGGGCGCCTCCACCCGAGTATACTCAAAGATTCTTCCTTGCAGAAAAAACGAACCTTATTTGTAATCAATTTAAGCTACGCATGTTTATTGATAGATATCGGCCAAGATAATAGTAAATTAGGGAACGATTGAACGTGCAGGGAAACAATATAGAAAAGGCCTAATTTATACATTGTATCCCATCCCATCAGGAAATTAATTTGATTTGAGTAAATGAATAACCGTTTTGTTTCAGAACCGTTGTAAGAACAAAGCAAATGATTTATACAGCACAAACGAAGGTAAACTGTTTCTTTTATCGCTTTTTTGCGTTATTACGTATATTTTTAACAGTCATTTGGAGAAATCTTCAATGGATGTTTTTGGGCCATCTTTAAAGGTGGGTGAAAGTCTAACGTTGAGAGCATATTATTTTATTTCTTATACTTGTTTATTGAAGTTGAAAGCAACTCAGCTCATGACTACTTAGCTGGAAGATTTCAAGAGCTTCTATAGTGAAGGTTTTACGATTGAACCAAACAACCTTACAATGTGCTAAGAACGACGTATTATTTACTTTATTATCTTATTCATTTTTTTTATAAAAAGAGAAACTTAAAACTAAAACCAAAATTTGCTTTCATTTCGTATTAAAGCATTCTAGTGCTTAACAAGCTGGTATACTGGCTTGAATATGATAAGAATCACGCCACCATTAAACATTCTTGCAGACACACCGTAAACATGCTACCATGTCATAAGCTTACACAGCTTTCAAAACTCCTACCTGGAAGCTGCCGTTATTTTTACCACTCGAAAAAAAAAAAACAACGACCCTAACCCAAACTGGTGTCGTTCCATCAGCCATAACCGTAATTTGTACCGAGAATTTCCTACACCATCGCAAGCAAGTATTTTCTCACAGTACCATTTTTCCATTCTCTATTTCTATTCTCCACCGCCAGAAAGCATCAACAGCTTGCCCGGTAAAATAATGACCTATCATGCCGCATCAGTATTGCTTACAATTTACCTCACCTTCACCGTCTGCCCGTACGCCCAGTTCGGGATCGGACCGTGCGTCCTTGCCATACCGACCAATGCCGAACCACCGAAGGAAATAGTCTACCGTAAGTGTGCCGGAACGTCCGACGCTTCCGTTCCCTGAGCGCCTGAAGATGATGTATTTTCTTTTGCCTGTTTCTCTTCCCCTTGCGCCGTTTTTCCTGTTCACTTCTTCCACGTTCCCACCAGCCAAATGTACCGGGCCGGGTGAGCCGGGCCAGTGCCAAACGTTCGACTATCGGTACCGGTTCGAGCAGACGATCAACAACTGTACGCAGTTCATCTGGGGCGGCTGCGGTGGCAATCTGCAGAACAATTTCGAAACGTACGAACAGTGCATGCAGCAGTGTGCTAATGAAACACGTGAGTCGAACGCTGTACCGTGGATTAGAGGGGTGTTGCTTTTGCTGCGTCCGGATGCGCGGTGTCGAAATTGTTCGGCTTACTTCAAAGCACGCTCTTACCACAATCGAGCCAAACTGATAAGCCAACCTGAAATGGCACCACCACGCATCATTTGATCGATTCTTCGAGAAACGGAAGCAGCATCTAATACCGAAATGCCTTTCTGCTTTCGTTTCCTCCTTCTTCCAAACAGAAACGCCTCAACCGCCCGTTCCGCTGACGACCACCGTCGATCCGTACTCGTCGAGCGTTCGCACCCAAACGCAGGAAGCATGGTCGCTGCATTCGTCCAGCAGTACGCTGGCCCCGGTACCGGACGAGCTGCGCGGTTCGGAGCTTACGTTCAAGGAGACGGGCTACGAGAAAACGTTCATGTTTGCGAAAAACAACACCTTCATACAGATGGACGGCGAAACCATACAGACGTTTCAGCTCAGGTAAGGGCATTAATGGTTGATTGGGGTTTGCGAAAGATACGCCGAACACGGGTGGATTTACTTTATGGAGTGTTTGGGCAGGTGTGGGAATGAAATGTGGAACTATTTCTTTATTGATTTGCTGGCCGGAACAAGTGTTTTTTGGGCGGCCGACGGCCGATAGAAGGATGGATTCCTTGATATCGAAATTAAGCTACAGATAACAGTTTAATTAAAACAGGATACAACTAAGCTTTTAATGGTTGAATGCATTGGTGTTTTCATACTAATTCGTTTTCTTTGGAGGATTTGTGATGCGGATTGCATACTTTTTGGCAAAATTATTCCAAGTACCAATTGTTTATTTACAATTGGTACGGTATAGTGTTAATTTATCTTACAGCTATACAAAAGTAAAAAAGGCTAAATAATTCCAAATACTTCTTTCCATCTTGAGTTCTATCGCCGTTTAAAAAATTTGTTGTGTGTGTTTTGACGTTACGCGGAGATCTCCATGCAAACTAACTGTTTTAGTTTATCTGCTTTATGCTCGCTCGACAAATTTGTAATTTTTCTGCCATTGTAGCCATCGCATACCCTAGAGTTTAACTTTTTCGATTACTCCTTGATGTATGCAATCTAAAAGTTTAACGATGTAATAAGCATGGTTTTCGTTTTAACTATTGCATACTTTTAGGCTAAATTATTCAATCTGCAAACGGTTCTATGTATGCCTGCTTTTGTTTACTTTAATCTACCTTCACAATTTGTTATTAGATTATAATTTTATGAACTTTTTACGTCTCTCGTAGCATCTGTTATGACTATGCAAATCTTCTCAAACTCCCAAATTCCGACACATTCTAGTTGGTTTTGTTTCTTTTTTTTTGTCTATGCTCCATCCATCCAATGAGCCATCATACAAGCCGTCACACAGTTTGTTAGGAACGTGCATCATCCCTCACTTGAGCTCACTGCTCCTGACATTAGCTTACTTTACTAAGCTTCCTCACTCATTCTATCCTGCCAAACGGGAGAAAGTACCAAAAAAAAGGAAAACAATGTACGCGATCAAGTAACACAAAGAGGCCAACTCAAATCCTTTCCTTCTGCTTCTTCTTTCCCTGCCAGCATTCTTATCCATATCGTGTACACTTATGTTGTGCTTAATTAATTTTTCCCCCAATTCACCACCCAATGTTCCGCATTATTCCCACAGACTGTGCCGTGAGATATCGTTCCAGTTTCGGACGCGCTTACCGCACGGCCTGCTCGTGTATCACAACGTCAAGACGCCAGCCGGTGTGAAGCTGGATCCGTACGCGCTGTACGTGATTGTGGAGAAGGGCCAGCTGAAGGTGGTGCACGTGTTCGGAAATCATTCGACCAGCGTCACGGTCGGCGAAGGTCTTAACCGGGACGAGTGGCACAGTGTCATGGTAAGCGTGGGCCAACACATCTAGTGATGGTTGGTTCCGAAAAAAAAATATAAGTACCTTCTCCCTCTATCATACACAACTGCTTCATCATCATCATCATCAGTGAGATAGTCATCGTTATACGTTCACTGTAGCTAGAGAGCTAAGAGAACATCCAGATTCACTGCCGAACGGAGGCATGGTTCGCACAGCATAGGAAAACAAATTTGAAGCACAATGTCCCGACCTCACTCTTTGATCCTATGCCCAACTGACGAGCACCGGCAGTGAGTCAACAGTAAGTAGGTTCCAGGTACCGATAACAGTAAGGATGCTATGTCCGTACAGATCCCTATCTAATCCCTTACAGAAAAGCGCACCAGCTTTCACCTGCTTGCTTTCTTCGGGAAGCGTGTTGGTTCTTGTTAGCTCGTCAAAAATTTAGGGTACAACTTTCGCCGAAAACGAACACGGGCAAAGACTATCGGAAGTACATTCGATACGGTCCGTTTCCGAATAGGATGAGTACCAGTGTTATCCAGTTTGGTGCTTTTTCTCCACTGTGCTCTGTTTGTTCACAGCTACAACACAACGATAGCACGATCCATCATGCAGGATTCAGTTAAGGAGCCTTTCACTGGATAGGAAAATATGTAATTTGTATTACTGACATACACACCATCATCATCATCATCATCAGGTAGATCACTAACGAGGTGGAACTGAGCTTCAAAACGGACGAGAATAATAATTTTCTACCCATGCCCAGTCACCTCTACTCCGACTGAAGGAAACGAGTTTTTAATTGGTCCCTGATACCGCAAAAGGCTCGATTACTATTAAATGCTCTTGAATTTATTAAGAGTGTTGTCAGTCTGTACTCAAGCTGTCTGCTGTCAGTTATTGCTCGGCAAGATTACGTTTTTTTTAAAAAGAGTGTCAATTTTGTAGCAAATTAAAATCTCCTTCCGATTTGAAGACTCTCACCTAGCTTTAGGAAAACACCTGGAAGATGATCACCACACCGCACCCACACGTTCGAAATTCTACGAAAGCCACAGGGATTCCCGGTGCCGAACTTTTAGCCAAAAAAAAAACCGCACTGACACTGAAAGGTGATAATTAAATTCCGGTTTAGTGGCAGCCTGTCATCCGGGTTTGCTTCATCGCTGTGGCTTTGCGTACGAGCGCTCGTACGAGCCTTTTGCGACAAAACCACACACGGCTCGTCCTGTGTGCCGGAATCGTCCCGGGGGATGAAAAACAGGCGCCCGGGTGCGTTGTTTGTCCGCTTGCTTTGAAGGTGACGAGCTACATCTCCAGACATATCAACCCGAGGTTTTCCCGTTGCCTTTGCACGTTTTTTTTTCTCTTTCTTCTTATTCTTCAACTCTTCAAGCCATCCCTTATCATTCATCCATCACGCAGGCGGGAAAAGTTGTTTTGCTGTTTACCGGGCCGCCTATTATGCTTTTGTGCCCGGGTTTATACTGCCTATACCAGAGGGCGCATAAAAAAAACATCCCCATTCCGGGAAGGATTTCACCGTACGCGGAACGCATCCTTTCAGTCTCACTTGAGACAGACGCTTTATTGAAACAAGCGTACAAGCGTGCCCATTATGGTGGATGTGTGTGTGTATGTGAAATATTGAAAGGCGCAGAAGTTGAATAGAAATAGGAGAAAAAAAAAGGAAAGTGAGTGGGTGCGTTAGACAAGCTAGAACGGTAAAAATAACATAAGCTGTAGCATCTGATCCGTACCGACCTGTACGTACCCTTGAACTTCTCCAGTGCGACATTTCACTTCATGAATGGTGATAGGAAAATGTACGCAAAACAGATAATTAAAAGCTATTCATCACGGTCGTAAGAAGGTAATTTTAATGCTGTATGACTTAAGGGCACTTTTGTGATACGGTTTGCATACTTGGCGGCGTTCCGATATTATAGAAAGCCCCTTAAACTATACAACCCCAGAAACAGATTATAAACTATTTATTTTTATAGTTGATTTTTTATCGTTAATTTTCATTTAAATGTGCTATAAAATACTATCGATTATAAAGCATTAAATTATCATTAACGATTCTCGTCCCCGACCAAGTTTCTAATCAATTACTACTGGAGGCTCATCTTGTCTGCGTATGTTTTGCACACTTTCCCCACCCCCTAATCGAAACACCCTCGAGTTCTTGATCGGCAGCTAATGACACCATAATGATAACGGACCTGTTACCCTGTAAAGCTCTCCGCGAAAAACCTCAATCAAATCAACATCATCAGCATCCCGCACCATCCTTAGTAGTCTAGGTAGCCCGTAATTAGTCTCGCAAGTTTGCCATCTTGCTTTCACGCTTCTTTTTTTCGTTTCTCTATTCCTCTTCCTTCCCCTCTTTTTCACCAGGTGCGGATCGATGTGCACGGTGCCCGGCTGATAGCCCGCGTCGACAACAACAAGGAGGAGGTGTACCTAAAGGGATTAAATCACGAAACCAATTACGGCGTATCCATCAATCTGATGTCGGTTGTGCTGGTTGGTGGTGAGTAGTTGGCAACGTTATGACTGCCGTTCCTTCAAAGTCACTCGAAATAACTGTGTCAGGATTGGGCAAAGTAGATGGGGAAGGCTACAGCGATTGACGGGGTGTTGGTTGAATCTGACAGCTGCTTCAAAAACCGCGAAACTGATCGTTAAGGAATATCGTCAAGCTTGAATGTTTCGTTTTTGCTTCTTGTTTTCTCCCCTGACTTGTCAAGCCGTACCGAACTTTGGTGGACGAACTGTATGGGACATTGGAGGTAGCATTATTTGCGTTACAAATGCAAACGTTCGTTAAATCGGCTTGTTAAAGTAGCGTTACAGTACACGAAAACACATATGACTTTTGTCCGTATCAGTAATGCAAACCACAACACCGGAACCTTTAAATGAACTGGCGGATGTGGGTAGAATAATTATTTCCAGCGAATTGGAACGTCCCCCATGACCGCTAATGCATTTCTAGTATGCACATTTGTGGTATGAGATATGAAGAATTAAATTTAGGTAAAGACTTATGCTAGCCTCAATGCAGCTCCTGAAAGGAGAAAGGAGAGCTCAAATTAATAAATGGTTTTCTCGTGTAAGTGCCATTAACCGACGTTAACTCATAATCAAGTTACTTTTGTTATGCGTATTGCATAAATAACGGCGTTTAAAACTGTAAATTATGAGGTATCAAATCGCCGTTTCGAATACAGTTGTGACCGTCTGCCTATACGCAGATCTGACTATCGAGCTAAGATTCATTTAAACTAAGGAACCCAGTAATGGCAGACCAAGACCTCTGGAGATTGTAGAGCCAAAGTTAACCAATTATAGACTATTGTTTTCTAAACCATGTTTCGAATATTTCGAAATAAAACATGATCAATTAACGCAGGGCATGAAAGCTAGTTCGAGTTCTCAACTGATCTATCCCGTACGTAGACGAAATTGGGTCCTGATACAATATAAATGGTCAAAAGTGAGCCACAGCTTTTGATTGCATACTTTATAGCGTTGTGTTTCATTATCATAACTTAACGACATTACGTCAACTGCAAAATTACTTCCAAAAGAGTATGAGTAATATATTAAAACACATTAACAAGAGTAATATTTAACTATTAAATTTCTGGTCCTGTCTTGCTGACAGATACAATGAGCACTTAGCTGTGTAAAACTAATACTCACCACTTGTAACAAGCTTCACAATTGATTTCGGGGTCTCGAAAACTTCGCACCGATCCAATGAACCGACATCCGCAACATCCATTTTCAATCGGTTCTCGTATCTTGGCCGGAAACTTGCGAAACGAATACTTACAACAAACTTTCCCAACAACAATCGGTACAATGCAAATGAACTAACAACATCAAACTTACTCCTTTGCACTCGGGGAAGGTAAAGATTTATGTTTCACTCGTACCCGTCCAAAAAAAGAAAGCCATACCAATTGAACTCCGTTCGACAATCGCCTTTTCAATGAACGGCAGAGCTTAGCATCCCCCAAAACTGTTACTTATTGTTTATGGTATCCGGCTTTTCACCTCATCAGCGTTCGGATTCGGACCATTGCTTCGCCGTACCAAGCGTAGCACGATTTGCAGGACTAACTTTTCGAACTGTACCCCACATGTGTCCATTAAAATTAATTTTGCACAAAAACCCTACCGTCCTCGCGGCACCGCTGTGGGTAGTGCACGGTAGGTAAAGTTTCTCAAGAGATTAGAATAAACTTCCGTCGTACCAATAAAAACGTCACCAGAGCTGGTACCAACTCCTATCTCGTTGGTCACATACATGCTGCTGAGTTGCTTCTTCCGGGCTGTGCGTTTTCCACCACCTTATCCCGATGTTTTCAATTATCTGAGCTGACCTCGCCGCAAGGAAATGGACGGAGCACGTACGACGGCACATACATGACCATAAGCGTACACAAAGCATTGCTCAATATTGTGTTTGGCAACGATTAATTCAAATCATCACTTGGGTCATGATTTCTGCAGGGGTACCGACGAATGGTCAGTAGATGAACGTTAGTTTAGTAGCATGCTCTAGCGGTCTAGGAGCTGGGAAAACTTTCGACACAGTTGAGTATTGTACCGTTCCACCCTGGATCTCAGGTCAAAAGTTTGCATGCTTGACTTTTCTTCAGCAATTCAGGGAGCTTTTCTCTGTTCTATTTGTATCGTGAACGGGATTCTTTCCTGGAAAGAGATTTTTAAAGTCTGTTTAAGAGTAAGATATTTAAGATATTCACGAAACAGCGATATGATAGTTTGTACAATGAATATAGTCTTGTCAAGAGTTGTTTCATTTCTACTAACGAATCTTTTAATGCAACATGTTGTATGAGAAAACGTTCTCACTCACGAAATTGAAATCCCGACTATCAAACCATTAATTTAAGACAACCAATATCGACCGTCCCCATTTTGGGTAGAGCAGCAGTCCTATTTCTTTGTCCTTCAAGAGAGGTAAAACAAGTCTGACATCGCGTAAACCCCATCCAAAAACACTCAGTTCCAGTACCGAAAAGCCTTTAGCATGCTCGACAACCTTCATCGGCTCATCCATCTCAACTGGGAAAGCTTCCGTTTGCCACTCCCGCTCTCCCATTCCAGTTCTTGTTATTGCCATCCCACGCAATCGGATAAGCCTATTCCCTCCTTGTTTGGGGGGGCGAAACGATCCGTACACCGGTACCCCATTTTCCTACCAGCTACGACGGTACGACGCCGGATGCTGGAGTTTGTCGGAGAAAAGCGTCCTTAATCTTCGATAAGATTGATGGTGACGGTTATGTTGCGCTGGATGGAAAGGGGTGGATAGCGCGCCTATCGGAAATTTCGGCACAATAGGCCGGGTTGGGCGGGCAAACTTTGTCGACCAATGTCGACCGAGAGAAAACACTGATACGATTTTCACGCGCCTGAAACGATAAATGAGTGTGATTAGGGGTATGGCATGAAAAACATGCCGGCTTTCCAACTTTCCCAGCCAATGGCAACAAGGGCATCCCCCTAGCCGGGATGATGGCAACACACTTAGCTCAGTGAGCATCGAACTGAGCACCGGGTACTGAAGCGAGTACTGATGATTTGTGGCTTGTGTAATGATGTGTTTAGTGTGCGCTCGTGTGCGAATGGTGCGCTACCACTATACTGGTGCTGCGGAGAGAAATGGCCTTATTTCTTACGACGTTTCCGGTTCGCTCGGTGAGCAAACCGATTTGTCAATCGGTGTTTCGATTTTAATGCGTGAGTGTGTTTCGCTTTTGGAAGACCGACAGCATTCAAAACATTCGCGCTGGGAAAGCAAGTGTTGGTATTTTAAACTAAAAATGGTGATGTGGATGAAATGCGTCAAACTGTACGGCGATTTCAATATAAATCACTTTAAATTCAACTTGTGTGTGCCATATGCTAGGTCAAATTGATTAGCACAATAAAGGCGCCATGTGCAATTTTAAGTTATATTTATCGAACCTCGAAGCTTACATGACAACGCCGTCCGAATCCATTAGCCAGTAACTCGCAAACTGTCAAGATAAGAGCAACATCACACTCAACCAAGTGACCCATCGTTTTCCTTCTTGTTCTCTCTCTCTCTCTCTCTTTCCAATGGCTCCGACGGACGCTCGCAGGACTCAGCTCGGAAGAAAAACTACACGGTGTGAAATACATAATTGAGTCATTTGTCGGCTGCATACGGAACGTGGTGCTGAGCTCGGGCAAGGCAGCGTCGGACCTGCTCCCAATAACGCCACTCATCGCGACCAAGCACGAAAACGTCAAGGAAGGCTGCCGGAACAAATGTCACTCGAGGCAGAACCTTTGCTTCACCGGGTCCCGGTGCATTAATCACTACTATGACATATCGTGCGATTGTTTCGGTACCCGGTACGAGGGCGAACACTGTGACATCTACAGTAAGTATCTTTTGAAAGTTCTTCCTTATCGTACGGCTGTACTGCTTCCTCTAACACCAGTTCGTGCATACTTTCAGCCGCAACAGTATTAACCCTGCGAGGATCCAGCTATGTGTCGTACCGTATCTACGATTGGAAGGACCGAGTCCACTCACCACTAACCCGCATCAGCATGCTCTTCAAGACGAACTACGACGATTCGGCCCTCTTCTACGCGAGTGGCGAATCGCTCAAACCACAGTACATAGCCGCCTCCATCAAGAACCATTCGGCGTACATCGAGATGGACTTTGGCGATGGTGTTATGAGTGCCACTCTCGGGCAAGACCTTACCCGTCACTACTGGCACAACCTAACGATTCTGCACAAGCATGATAAGGTTATCGCAATCCTAGACGATCATATACGCATCCTCGACCTACTGGGACCGATCCACAATTTGCTGTTCGATCCCGAGATCTACTTTGGCGGAGGGCCTAACCTAAGCAAACGGAAAGGGCTGGCCTCGAGCAACAACTTCGTAGGTTCGCTCAAGTACGTCTTCTACAACGATGTGTCGGTACTGTTCGAGCTGAAGAAAGGTAACCCGAAGGTACACTACATCGGTGTGCTGGAGGAAGAATTCTTCGAAGCAAACGTTGAGGTGATTCCGATCACCTTCTCGTACGCCAAATCGCACATCTGGTGGCCCATGAACAAGCAGCAAGGCAACGGCCGTGCTCGCGTACAGTGAGGTTAAAACGAGCGAAGGCAACGGATTCTGGGAGGTAAGTTTAAAGAAAGTGCCCGGGATTGGACGAATGTATGGAACGAAATTCCACACCCACACGTGCCCACTGTTGGGCAATGTGAGACGAGACATTGTGTCGACCCTAAAAAAACCACAGCGATGTACACCAACAGACAGCAAAAAAAAAGGATGCTGGAATTTTGGGTTTTCCCGTACCGTCAGTTTCGCTCCCAACCAATCTCAGATTGCAAATATAGGAAGAATACCGGAAAACTGTCCACCCACTCAGGCGGGAATCCTTGGAGGACCCGGCAGAAGCACAAACTTGTGGTATTGTGGTAAGATGATCACGTCACACTCATGCGTGATTGCATGTGATAATCTTGCATACCGAACGGTCGATGGGCCTATCCAAGAGCTGCTTGCTTTCCATTTTGACCTATACCAAAACTCGAGAAACCCGGCTGGGGACGAGCCGTTTTCACCCACGGTTTGGATATTTATACGAACGAAAAGCCCCGGCGGTAATAGTGTCATGTTCTTGTACGCACCGTAGGTGGTAACCGAAAACCTTTTCGGGCCAATAAGGTACTTTGATTTTCGGGCAGAAGTTTTTTAATATCTGACATCATGGTATCGTGTTATGGGGCCGGATAACTTTAAGCCTTTTCTTCCTCAGGGGGGGAAAATTTGGATTGAATGTGTTACTAGAATTTAAACCGAAATGCTATGGACCAAAGTTTTCATGAGGGAAATTCAATTGTTAACTTTGTTCATCAAAATAATTATTCGAATGCTGCCAGTCTGATTAATGTACGAATTTCTGTCTGCTCCCACATACTTAGCTCCGTTTAGCAACCGATCGGCTAAGCTTTGACCTTTGCCCAGATGTGAAGAGCAACGTGACCCACACCACCTACATACGCATCGAAAATCCAACCTCGTGGCATTCGATTCAGCTAACGTACGAACGGAACGACATTACTTTGGCGGAGGGCCTAACCTAAGCAAACGGAAAGGGCTGGCCTCGAGCAACAACTTCGTAGGTTCGCTCAAGTACGTCTTCTACAACGATGTGTCGGTACTGTTCGAGCTGAAGAAAGGTAACCCGAAGGTACACTACATCGGTGTGCTGGAGGAAGAATTCTTCGAAGCAAACGTTGAGGTGATTCCGATCACCTTCTCGTACGCCAAATCGCACATCTGGTGGCCCATGAACAATCCCGACACACTGTCGCTTAAGTTTGACTTCAAGAGCAGCAAGGCAACGGCCGTGCTCGCGTACAGTGAGGTTAAAACGAGCGAAGGCAACGGATTCTGGGAGGTAAGTTTAAAGAAAGTGCCCGGGATTGGACGAATGTATGGAACGAAATTCCACACCCACACGTGCCCACTGTTGGGCAATGTGAGACGAGACATTGTGTCGACCCTAAAAAAACCACAGCGATGTACACCAACAGACAGCAAAAAAAAAGGATGCTGGAATTTTGGGTTTTCCCGTACCGTCAGTTTCGCTCCCAACCAATCTCAGATTGCAAATATAGGAAGAATACCGGAAAACTGTCCACCCACTCAGGCGGGAATCCTTGGAGGACCCGGCAGAAGCACAAACTTGTGGTATTGTGGTAAGATGATCACGTCACACTCATGCGTGATTGCATGTGATAATCTTGCATACCGAACGGTCGATGGGCCTATCCAAGAGCTGCTTGCTTTCCATTTTGACTCTATACCAAAACTCGAGAAACCCGACTGGGGACGAGCCGTTTTCACCCACGGTTTGGATATTTATACCAACGAAAAGCCCCGGCGGTAATAGTGTCATGTTCTTGTACGCACCGTGGGTGGTAACCGAAAACCTTTTCGGGCCAATAAGGTACTTTGATTTTCGGGCAGAAGTTTTTTAATATCTGACATCATGGTATCGTGTTATGGGGCCGGATAACTTTAAGCCTTTTCTTCCTCAGGGGGGGGGGGGGGGGAAATTTTGGTTAAAGAAATTTAAACCGAGATGCTGTGGACCAGAGTTTTCATGAGGGAAATTCAATTGTCAACTTTGTTCATCAAAATAATTATTCGAATGCTGCCAGTCTGATTAATGTGATGATTTTTATCTGCTCCCACATACTTAGCTCCGTTTAGCAACCGATCGGCTAAGCTTTGACCTTTGCCCAGATGTGAAGAGCAACGTGACCCACACCACCTACATACGCATCGAAAATCCAACCTCGTGGCATTCGATTCAGCTAACGTACGAACGGAACGACATCAAGTTCGTTGTCGACTATCGACACTCGGTAACGCAAATGTACGGACTGTCATTCAACATCGGCGATAAGCTCATCATCGGCAGCAGTCTTAAAGCGGCCGCATCCGGTTTGGTTGGGTGTCTTCGGGATCTTAAAATAAACGGTGTCGAAATTGAACCACGCTATCTGGTGAAGAGCGAACGGGTGGTAGGCGATGTCTCGCTGGATAACTGCAAGTACGTTGATCCGTGCAAGAAACCGAACACGTGCGAGCATGGTGGTAAGTGTGCGGTAAAGGACGATGGCATCATCTGCGACTGTAAGGATACGGGGTACATCGGCAAGAACTGTCACTTTACCAAGTTCCGCAAAACGTGCGAAGAGTTGGCACTGCTCGGGTACTCCAAATCGGACGTCTACTCAATCGACATCGATGGCAATGGAGTGTTTCCACCGGCGAGGGTGAAGTGTGACTTCCAGAGTTTGGCCAACGCAACCAAAACGATTGTGGAGCATAATTTACCGTCCCAGGTGGATGTGCGTTCGGCGTCGGATGAAGATTTCAGCTTCAACATCCAGTACCGTGAGTTTAGTGCTGAGATGCTACAGGAACTTATATCGCACTCGCTTTACTGCACGCAGTACATTAAGTACGATTGCATTAAGGCACCGCTGGAGTTGCATTCTTCCACGTGGTTTAAGTCATCCAGCAATAACAACACGGTCGATTCCCTCGGGGAGGTGAAGAGGTAATAATTTAACGAGGTTTTGATTAAAAGATACATCTTAATATTCTTCAACGCATTACGATACGTTCAGAGGTACCTGCCCATGTGCGCTCGGTAAGAACTGTGAAGATGACAACTATTCCTGCAACTGCGATGCGAACCTTAATCGCTGGCTGTCGGATGAAGGATACTACAAGGAGCCACCGAAACTCGGCATTACCCAGATGTACTTCCTGCAGCAGAAGAATCTGGACGAGGAATCGCAGGGACGGATAACGCTTGGTCCGCTAGAATGTGTGGAAACAAGTACGATTCACAAGAAACGAATACGATGCACAGTATATTTACACATATTCTATGGTTTTCTTTCCCACAGACACTCAAAAATACGTCGTCACGTTTACCACATCCCAATCATACATTGAGGTACCCGGATGGCGTAAAGGTGACATTGCGTTCTCGTTCCGCACGACCGGTGAAAAGGCGATTCTGCTCTTCCAACCACCGATTCGCTCCAACTATCCATCGTTCATGGTGGCACTGACCGGGGACTATCAGCTAACGTTTAACTTCACGCTTAACACCGGCACACCAAAGACACTCGTGATCGACACGAATCGCAAGCTAAACGGTGGTGAATGGCACAAGATCTGGATCGATTACAATGAGCATCATGTACGGTTTATGATCAACACGGATACGCGCATGGTAGATCTGCAGCCCGAGGAAGAGTTTGGCCCATTCGAGGGCAGTATGTTTATTGGTGGAGCTCCAACGTATGTACCCGTTTGGTGGAAAAGATATCTTGAGGTAAAGAATAATCCATTTCGTTCCTTTTTTCCTTGTAGAGAAATCTCCAAGAAGTACACCGTTAAGCAAGGGCTAATCGGTTGTTTCCGTGGCCTTGTCGTGAACGGGGAAATTCTTGACATCTACAGCTTCATGTCGGTTCATCTGTCGGAGATCATTAAAGACTGTAAACCGTCCTGTGTTCCGAATCCTTGCAAGAACGGTGCCTACTGTCGGGAGCTTTGGAGCACGTTTGAGTGTGTGTGCCAGAATCGGTGGGCACATTTAGGACAGCATTGTGAGACGAGTACGTATCACTAACACACTATTCTAGTAAACGAAGTTCTATGTCTAATTTGTCTCTTATCCGCTTTGCAGATATCAACGAAGATGCCCTTACATTCATCAGCCGTGAGTCATACCTGAAACGAAACTATCTATCCGACCCGGAAGACATGCGTGACGAACGGGAGAAACTGCGTGCTATCCTGAACTCCTCATTGCTAGTTAACCTCCGCACCTACGATCGGCACGCGTTCGTCCTGTACGCAAACGATCACTACAATAACTTCATCCATCTGTATCTGACCAACCGAAGTGAGGTCGTTTACCTGTACAATTATGGAAGCGATATCGTTAATCTAACGATCGAACATAGTGAGCTGCACAACGCACGAAGCATTCAGGTGGCAGTCATACGTACCGAGACCAACACAACGTTGTACGTTAATGAAAAGAATGTCACGGTAGAGCGTGGCTTTTTGCTGCTTGATGAGTACTCAAACAAACCTTGGACTAATCCGGAACATGGTAGGATTAGACGGTTGTTTCGCGTTCTCGTCCCAAGTGTAATTGTGTATTACTTTTATTATCTTCCAGAGGTACTTTCGCCCCATCGACCACCGGCACCACCGACCGAGTACTTCCAGTTTAACATCGGTGGTTACGATCCGGCGAACTTACTGCGCCCGAACCAGGACACGGCAGAGTTGGAGGGTTATATTGGTTGTATCCGAGGCCTTAAGATTGGGGAGAATCTGATCTCGTTGCGTGAAATGGCCACACAGAACAATGCACATGGTGAGTATCATCGCGCGGATAAAGCTTTTTTGAACGATTTATTTTACAAGGATTAATATTTATCGGTCAAAAGTCCTTAAGCTGTTCCAGCAATATTACGCTTCTTAGAATAGAGAATTCTCAACTGATGCATTTGAACTCATGTTTATCATCTGGAATTTATCATTTTCCTACGAACTTACTAAGCTGCATGCAAGTCAGTTATGGGTCCTTCGATCGTTCTTTCCAAAGTATTGCGCGATAAGCGGCTTTTATGTTACGAAACTTATCTACCGGTCCGCGAACCGTTGCCCACTTTAAACCAAAATACCAATTTAGGCAGACGCACGTTGCAAACACGGTCGACCGTCGTGCCCAATGTGCCCACCGTATCCAATATCCAGATACGGAGTATTATGCGCCAAAAAGCGGCCGCCTAACAGTTTTTTGCTTCGCTTTTGCACCTTTTGTCAGTTACCGAGGGCGTGCTGAACGGTTGCCAGATGAAGTGTGACGCTGAGCCGTGCAAAAACGGTGGCATCTGTACGGAGAACTTTGTGCGTCAGGAAAGCACCTGCAACTGTGAGCACACGAGCTTCCTGGGCGAATTCTGCTCCGAGGAGAAGGGGGCCAGCTTTAGCGGTGAAGCCACCCTGTTGCGTCGGCTAGCGTTGGCCGAAAGTGTCGGTACGGTGCGGTTACAGCTAGCCTTCTCCAGCCACGATATGCGCCGGGCGAATCGGGTGATGCTGTTGCTACAGTCGCGCAACGACCGTAGCTACTATCTGATGGTGGCCATTACCGCGGACAACCATCTGTACATCGAGGAGGACCGGGAGGGTGCGACGTACGCGGCACGCATCGAGGGCAACTTTATGGATGATGCGCGCCATTCGGTGTACTACACGCGGCACGGGGACGATGCGTCGCTGCTGGTCGACCGGGTGCAGATTCTGATCAAGACCGTACCGAATAAGCCGCTCGTGCCGGTGTCGGATCCCGGTGCCAATCACGTTCAGATCGGTGGCGTTAATACGACCGATCCACGGTTTGCCGTGTACAAAAGCTACGACGGCTGTCTATCGAGTAAGTCGGTGGTGAGGGTGCGAGAAGCGTGTACCACAACAGTTATTATATATTTGGTATTTTTCGGTTCTATTTTTGGTGAAATTATTCATCTATTCTATTCTTATTAATTTAAAACCGATGTGACTTCCTGGACTGCGTAAATAAATAAATGATACCTTCCGTTGTGTAAGCGAAATAGGTCAATAACGAAACGATGAAACCGTTGGAGGAGTATATGCTGTTCACGAAGAGCGAAGCGGAAACCATTACCGTCATCAACTCGCAGGGCGTACGGTCCGCCCAGTGCAAGCAGTTCGATGTCATCCAGAAGCTGACGCCTTTCAACGAACCGGCACTCAATATGACTTCGGTAGGTGCCCGCATCACGCAGCTCCGGTTAAGCTGCACGGTGAATCGCGTCACGTTTTGTGCGGGAACAAACGCCACACAAGAAACTCAATATCCTGTGTATGATTACATTTTTTTTCCTCATCTCGTTTTGTGTGTTCCAATTTTTTGTTTTTTTTTTGGTGCAGATTATCGATAAGAACTGGGTCGTCGATGCACCGACACGCGTACCGTACAAAGCGGTCTACTTTGACCCATCGACCAAGGAGGAAAAAACGCAAGTCGTGTTCATCACGCTAACGGCCATCTTTGTTATCATCGTGGTGTGCTGCTTGATTGAGGTGTACCGGTCCGACCGGGAGTATCGCAAGCGCATCGAACGTCAGACGGACGAGGACATTATCTGGTCGAAGGAGCAGGCAACCAAAATGCAAAACGAATCATCAACCAACGTGAAAGGATTCTCTTATAAATCGGTTAGTAAAGGAGCTTTGTTGAGCGAGCAGTTTTCGGTTGTGTTGAATAACCGTTCTAACTGACCCTTTTTTAGATCCCTACCGATGAGAAAAAGGATAATGGGACGAAGCCTTTGGTGGGTATCCTCAAGAATGGTAATGTGACAGCACCGTCAGAAAAGGTTCAGGTGGAAACGCCACCAATCAACACAGAAACTGGTGGCATTCGTGGTAAGTGTATTGCATTTTCTATCCTGCTAATGTCCTCTCACAAATGTCTGTTTCGCCATCAAAAACCAGACAGTCAACTGCTTGACCACGAGCTGCAGTGGGAATCGTTAGCGGCGGAAGAGAACGAATCACTCCTGAAGCAAGATCCCTCCAAAGAAACTCGCCTAGTGAACGGTGACAGTAATGGGGATGCAGGTCCACGAAATCGTATCGCCAACGGTAATCATCGCGTGACCGATCTCGATCACCCCGACTCGTCCGCACCGGACGAGAACGAGGACAGCGAGCTAACCGATAACCCGGTAAGCATACAGGCGTTGGCACCGCTCAGCTCGATCAGCGAGGTCACCCTTAACAAGCTTGATCTTGGCGACTTACAGCTACATCCTAGCGATGAGTTTAGTGTTTAAAACCTCTGTACGCTAGAACTTGCTGCACAAATGCTGCACCACAGTCACGAACTGCATGTGCCTGGGGACACACACACACCCCTCCTCTTTATCATCCCTCTCCTCATCTCAAAATTTATCAACCCATCCCCGAGGATGTGGCCGTCCTCTGTTTATAAAGATGGACAGCTTCCTCAAATGTTTAGGTTCACCCATTCTCACCATCCTCTCGTTAACCCTCTAGTGTCCCGTTTTGCAAACAGACACAAACGCACACCGTATACACTATTAACAATATGCACGCCCTCTACATTAGAGACTAACAACTTCTTTAGTAGTAGTAACCTTAGTAGGCAACTGCACAAAACCGTAGCAACGCGTCGTTCACTCCGTGGTAGGTGCTTGTAGTGTACTTATTTATTCATGTTACCGAAGGCGCGCCGGAAGCTCGCCCGAGAGCGTCCGCGCCGTGCTGAGCGTTCCTTTTGCGTGTTATTCTAGTCCGAAGTGCCGGAAGTGAAATAAAACCTTGTGTAAAAGTTGTAAAAGTCTTACAAAAATCACTGTGGATCTTTGTATGTTATGTCTGTACGCGTGTGCATGTGAATGGGAGGATGCCCTCTGCAGGGAGGAGACTGTATGTACATCCTAACAGGACGGAGATGGATAATTGCGTGTTTGGTTGTGTCCGCATGCTTTAATGTCGTCTTTCTTCTACTTCCTGTCCATCGAATGTTTCTGGTATGTGCATGCGATAAGGTTGAGATAGACCAAAAAGCTTAGCAAATGAAATAGTTTAACAGGGAGTAATCGGAGAACAACCCACTGGAACAGGGTGTCGGAAAGCTCTTGTTTAATCTCACTAAATTAAGTACAAATTATGTACTTCAATCTATTTCATTTGCTACATTCCCGTCTTCTATTTCTTCCCATCAAACATCGAGAATGCTCCGAACGCTACCGAGCTACGAAGGAACTAATTCCTGGTGTGACCCATCTTCTGTTCCTGCCCATATCTCTCTCTCTCTCTCTCCCGTCCCCTGTCTTCAACAGGTGAAAGTAAGCTTTGCAAAAACCACCACCACCTCTCTAGCCAATTCTCACTCACCTGGACCAAGGAAGCACCCTCCGAAGCTGATACTGACACATCCGCCGGAACCGGACGATGGACCGGGCACACCGATAGGACCTCTCCCTGTTACCATGTTGACATCGACACCGCTCACCAACGGGTTACGGTCGCGTGGACCACGGCAAGTGTCCTGGGGACCACCGCCACCACCAGCACTGATTAGCGCCAATCCCTTACCGTTCAAAATCGACGAAACACCTGAATCTCCGGCGTAGAGCTTTTGGGGTCAAGAAATAGGATAGCTGTACACTATTCTCCATTAATCTGTTGTTTGTATGTGTGTGTGTATGTTTGTGTGCGTATGATAAGGTATGTTTGTATGTGTGTGTTTTGGTATGTATGTGTGGGGCTCTCTTTCTCTATTAATTGTATCTCATCTGGAAGCTGTTGTGCGTGCTGCTGTGCTTTTTGCCCGACGTGTTGTTGTGTATACAAAATGGTGGTAGCTATGGGCAACGAGCTAGGTTAAGTAGCCATCTTTGAAAATCTCGTTCCTCTCTCTCTCTCGCTCTCTACAGTGCAATCGTTGGCTCCTTTGATTGATTCAAGTCACACTATTTCACACGATCAATTCTCGCCCAATTTGTATTATATATTTGGTATTTTTCGGTTCTATTTTTGGTGAAATTATTCATCTATTCTATTCTTATTAATTTAAAACCGATGTGACTTCCTGGACTGCGTAAATAAATAAATGATACCTTCCGTTGTGTAAGCGAAATAGCTCGTTGCCTCGCTCAATTGTTCCCTTGTGCTATTATTATGTGGGATCCCCACAAGATTTGATGTAACTAAAACGAAAAGCGGCTTCTTCCTGTTGCACAACATCTCTTCACATGCCTCTTCATGATTGAACATTTCGATATCGATGAAAGACAAAAATAGACATTCCCATTCTTAAGAATCCGGTCTCAATACATCACCATTACAAATGCAAAACCTCTTTGGCCAGCTAGAACGACCCCCATTTCTCATCCCGCTCATGTGCTCACACCTTGTCTAGGATGGAGTAGTATGCACCGCACTGCTGCCGACACCGCACACGATCCGTCCGGATCGCAACGTATCGTTCGCTTCCGCCATGCCACCGGACGAAGTAGTGCTTGCGCTAAATGATGCTTCCGCTGATGGTACGGCCGCTGATGGCACGGTAGCCATGCCGGCGCCCTCTTCTCATGCTTGTCAGCTCGATATTGCAGGTGCCACCGGGTGCTTGTAGTGTACTTATTTATTCATGTTACCGAAGGCGCGCCGGAAGCTCGCCCGAGAGCGTCCGCGCCGTGCTGAGCGTTCCTTTTGCGTGTTATTCTAGTCCGAAGTGCCGGAAGTGAAATAAAACCTTGTGTAAAAGTTGTAAAAGTCTTACAAAAATCACTGTGGATCTTTGTATGTTATGTCTGTACGCGTGTGCATGTGAATGGGAGGATGCCCTCTGCAGGGAGGAGACTGTATGTACATCCTAACAGGACGGCGATGGATAATTGCGTGTTTGGTTGTGTCCGCATGCTTTAATGTCGTCTTTCTTCTACTTCCTGTCCATCGAATGTTTCTGGTATGTGCATGCGATAAGGTTGAGATAGACCAAAAAGCTTAGCAAATGAAATAGTTTAACTGGGAGTAATCGGAGAACAACCCACTGGAACAGGGTGTCGGAAAGCTCTTGTTTAATCTCACTAAATTAAGTACAAATTATGTGCTTCAATCTATTTCATTTGCTACATTCCCGTCTTCTATTTCTTCCCATCAAACATCGAGAATGCTCCGAACGCTACCGAGCTACGAAGGAACTAATTCCTGGTGTGACCCATCTTCTGTTCCTGCCCATATCTCTCTCTCTCTCTCTCCCGTCCCCTGTCTTCAACAGGTGAAAGTAAGCTTTGCAAAAACCACCACCACCTCTCTAGCCAATTCTCACTCACCTGGACCAAGGAAGCACCCTCCGAAGCTGATACTGACACATCCGCCGGAACCGGACGATGGACCGGGCACACCGATAGGACCTCTCCCTGTTACCATGTTGACATCGACACCGCTCACCAACGGGTTACGGTCGCGTGGACCACGGCAAGTGTCCTGGGGACCACCGCCACCACCAGCACTGATTAGCGCCAATCCCTTACCGTTCAAAATCGACGAAACACCTGAATCTCCGGCGTAGAGCTTTTGGGGTCAAGAAATAGGATAGCTGTACACTATTCTCCATTAATCTGTTGTTTGTATGTGTGTGTGTATGTTTGTGTGCGTATGATAAGGTATGTTTGTATGTGTGTGTTTTGGTATGTATGTGTGGGGCTCTCTTTCTCTATTAATTGTATCTCATCTGGAAGCTGTTGTGCGTGCTGCTGTGCTTTTTGCCCGACGTGTTGTTGTGTAAACAAAATGGTGGTAGCTATGGGCAACGAGCTAGGTTAAGTAGCCATCTTTGAAAATCTCGTTTCTCTCTCTCTCTCGCTCTCTACAGTGCAATCGTTGGCTCCTTTGATTGATTCAAGTCACACTATTTCACACGATCAATTCTCGCCCAATTTGTATTATATATTTGGTATTTTTCGGTTCTATTTTTGGTGAAATTATTCATCTATTCTATTCTTATTAATTTAAAACCGATGTGACTTCCTGGACTGCGTAAATAAATAAATGATACCTTCCGTTGTGTAAGCGAAATAGCTCGTTGCCTCGCTCAATTGTTCCCTTGTGCTATTATTATGTGGGATCCCCACAAGATTTGATGTAACTAAAACGAAAAGCGGCTTCTTCCTGTTGCACAACATCTCTTCACATGCCTCTTCATGATTGAACATTTCGATATCGATGAAAGACAAAAATAGACATTCCCATTCTTAAAAATCCGGTCTCAATACATCACCATCACAAATGCAAAACCTCTTTGGCCAGCTAGAACGACCCCCATTTCTCATCCCGCTCATGTGCTCACACCTTGTCTAGGATGGAGTAGTATGCACCGCACTGCCGCCGACACCGCACACGATCCGTCCGGTCGATCGCAACGTATCGTTCGCTTCCGCCATGCCACCGGACGAAGTAGTGCTTGCGCTAAATGATGCTTCCGCTGATGGTACGGCCGCTGATGGCACGGTAGCCATGCCGGCGCCCTCTTCTCATGCTTGTCAGCTCGATATTGCAGGTGCCACCGAAAGCCGAAGGGAAGACGGCTCACCAGTAGTGGAGGTAGCAGAGCGAAAGCCATCCTCGTCATTCCGCTGCAAGTACCGGAAGCGGCCACCGATCTATCTCGGCCCGGATCGACGCCAGTTTGCCAATCCGATCAGCTACCTCGGTGGACCGCGGTATGATCTTACCAAGCGCGGTTCGGTCGCTTCTAGTCAGGGTGATAGCGTAACTAGCCTCAATTCGATCATGTCCTTAGATTAGCCAGTGGTGGGGTACATGACAAGCGTCGATAACGACGACGACGACGGATTGCGCACCAAAAATAGTCGTAAAGAAAGGAAGAAAAAGGAGAAAATAAATTGAATAAAACAACTCGATCTTGACTGGAAACGAATGTTCGACGGCCTTATTTTTTCTTTGGTTTGCACAACTTCTTGAGCACTTGGACCGATATTTCGGTAAACTAAGATGGCTGCCGAGATCAGAATCTAGGGACTGATGCAACATAACAAGACCGGAAAGGGTTTTATACCAGTTCTTTCGTAATAGAAGCCAGCCAATATCACTCATGTTTCAGAACAATATCCGAAAAAGAGAAAAATTCGTTTTCTTTCGCTAAAAATAGAGCATACAAATTACACAACGTGTTTGAGTTTGGAAAATCGGCAATCCGCGCGTACCTTTTGTTTTGTATTTCCTTGGTAATACTAAATCATTTTGCACCCACCAGCTAGAGGACGACCGTCAAGTCATTGTCACAGTGTCGATCAATTTTGCCTTCTCCTTCTGTACTCACGAATCTGATATTTAATTATCTTTATACCCTATCTGATAGTTTTGTATCCTACTTCCTCTGACAACCGAACTATCGAAGTAGCCAGAAATATTGAGATTAAACAATTTTGAAACAAAGCAAAAACACGGTTGCTACGTTAGATTTGAATAATAGTAGATCATCAACGCCGGAAAGGATGTTACTGGCTACATACGGTTGTCAAGAGAGTAGGATCAGTTTTCACGATTAATCCGGGTTCCCCTGATGCTTAAATTGTTTAATTCCATTATTAGTTACAGTGACCTATTACTAAGTCACCCTATATGATACGTTGCTCGCATTGCGAAACTTTTTCTCCCATCATCTTGGTTTTGCTTGTTTTAGATTAGTTTAACTTATAAACAACGTTTGTCTTCAGACAGACGAAAACTGAACTTTAAAAAGCGCTCCTCTTCTCCTTATCGTAGGGGAGCGTCGATGCATCAACACTGGAGACTTACTGAAGAGCGGAGAACGATAGGGTAAAGCTAACTAAGGCTGGCTAAAAAAGTAACTCAAAATTGTACATTCATTTTGTTCTAGAACACACAAATTTGATGATGCGAGTCGACAATATCACTCCGGGTTCATCTTTGTTGTTTCCTTTAAAGGCGTATTGAATGATAAAAAAAAAGTATGTTGAAGAGGAACTAAGGTACTGTTCCTTATTATACAATTTATTGTTGTGGTCGCTAAAACATCTACCAACTCGTTTTATTACCCTGTTCATCTTTCTGTCTGCATTTTTTGTTGTTGTCAAAAATCAATTTGTTTTCTTCTTTGCTAACACCTAATGAGTTAGTTTGTTACGGATTGTTTTTTTTGTGTTGTTCTTCTCTTTAGTATATTATGTGAAGAAAACGGTTCTTTTGTAAGTATGCTATTGTTGTGTGTGGTTGTTTATGGTTTTATATAATCCTTCCTGAGATCTGTAGAATACAGTTGCGTATCGTCGGCATCATCTTTCCATTCACTGGAAACCCCGTTCAGCTTCTCTCCTCTTCAGTTCTCTGTGTAAAGTCAGCAACGGCTGCCATTTGTTTGCTCTTACTGTTAAAACCTAATCCGAAGTTCTAGTGAAGTGAATAAAATACGTCCTAACATGCCGATGCCTCTCTATATGCCGTATAGGAGTTTAGCAGCACCTAAGGTGACCGAAACAAATCCTCACTGTCAAAGACAAATAATTCACCTCCACGATCAATTATCAATCCGAAAGTAAATGGTTTTTCTGCTCCATCGGCGGCCGGAAAGCGGAAATATGCATGGATTTAGTTACGATGGAGGCTGCTGTTTACGAAACGATGACAGCGTGGATCATGCAACGCCCGTCGTTTCCTTCTTGGCCGGTTCTTCAGTCGCTTTGGTTTCCTCCTTATCGCCGCTGGTATCCACTGCAAGTTGAGAAACACATTTATTTGGTAAGGTGTATAAAAATTATATCTTTCTTCAAATTCTACTCACTTTTCGCTTCCTTTTCATCCTTCACATCCTCCGCCTTTCCATCCTTTTCGATGCGTGGCCTCTTGCGGGACTGCTGCTGTCCGCCCTGGCCCTTGAACGATCGATTATCCCGGCGGCCACCTTCACCTTCATCTTCCGAATCGGAAAACTCATTATCCGGCACTATCCGTTTGTCCTTGTCGACCTGCGGCAACCGTTCGTCCTTATCGACCTTATCCTCATCCTCCGACTCATCGTTGATCGCATCCTCCGGTATCGGTTGCACCTGTACACCCGGTGCATGGGGTAACATGCGCAAATTCTCAAACAACCGATTCTTAATCTTCTCCAGATACTCCGTCGTGTTCTGGTTGGACATGTTGCTTGGGCTGATGTGCAGCTTAAAGTCCGGCCCAAAGTACTCGAAGTAATCGTTGTACGGCAGTTCGTTCGCAATTTCCACCCCGAGCGCAACGGACGTTTCGTACGTCCAGCAGCGGGACACGTTCCGGATCGTGTAGCCACCACCGCCCACCATCAGGAACGGCAGGTTGTACTTCTTCACAAACTCAACACACTTGCCGTGCCCCTTGACGGTGAGATTGAAGCACCCGAGTCGATCGCCGGTCAGTGAGTCTGCACCGCACTGTAGCACCACGGCCGACGGTTGGAACGTTTCCATCACCTTCGAGATGATCGGTACAAAGATCGAATCGTACGACTCGTCGTCCATACCATCCCGCAGAGGAATATTGACCGCGTAGTACTTGCCCCGTCCGGCACCGATGTCGCGCAGATCGCCCGTCCCGGGGAAGTACTCGCCGTACTTGTGGAAACTGACCGTCATAACGCGATCGGTCGTGTAGAACGCTTCCTCCACACCGTCCCCATGGTGTACGTCGATGTCGATGTACAGCACGCGCTGGTGGTACTTGAGCAGCTCCAAGATACCGAGCACGATGTCGTTTACGTAGCAAAAACCGGACGCTTCGGACTTTTTCGCGTGATGCAAACCACCGCCCCAGTTGATACAGATCTCGGAAGCCTGCTTGTTTAGCTTAACTGCGGCGGCCACCGAACCACCGGCCGATAGCTGACAGAACTCGTACAAACCATCAAACACGGGGCAATCTTCACCGACGTTAACTGAAGAGGGGGGAAAATAATAGGGATCAGTAGGTGCTCCATCGGGTTTCTGTTCACGAGTCATGGAACTGGAACCTACATCGTTGCATGTGCTTGTTGTACTCGGACATATTATCCGGACGGATCGAACGCAGAAACCGGATGTAGTCGTCCGAGTGGAACTTTGTCATCTCATCCGCCGTTGCTTTGTGTGGTCGCTATAAGCACAAGCAAAAGCGCAATCATTATTGTGTTTTTATACCATTATTAAGCACGATCTTACATAAATTTCCATCTTCCGGTACAGACCATAGTTTAGCAGGAGGTTGTGCGTCATGCGTATGCGGTGCGGCTTCATCGGATGTCCCTGGCCATAGTAATAGTTACCGATGTCACCTAGGTAAGAAAAGGTAAGAAAAAAAATCGTTAAAAGAAAGGATGAAGAATTTAGTCCAATAGTTTGCCAAGCATGAGTTCAGCAAATCTTGTCATTTGTTTTCCCTCGTGAAATGTTTGGGTTTTCAGTTTCAAAATTTTATCACCACTGTAACCTAGCGAGCACTCCATTTTGTCGACCGTAGTACGGTATCGCTCACGAGTACACCAACACACATGCATGGGGAGGTACGTTTTACACGATCCAACACACACACACTTCCGCACATTCGCATAAAGCATCCGACTGTTTATAGTACGGTGGTGCGTGCCAAAAGTGCTTGCTAGGTGCTATTGGTCGTAAATTTTGAAAATGATTGACCGGCCGCTTGTGTCCGGTCATGGTTTGCGTAGTGTGAACAAACCGACGTAAAATCACTTTACTCACTGTCGTAGTAGTAGCAAACGCGTTTCTTGCTGTGTGACTGCATTATTTGTTGCTAATTTTAATACAAAAAGTGTAGCTTTTGACGGCGTACGATCGTAATGATGCGGACAGGACTTGGAACCACGATGTGTGGGTAGGATGATCGAATTGGTCAATAATTTTACAGGAACGCGTGATTAAACGGCACTTAAACTGGAAGCTAAACTAAATGTTCACGTATATTGACTACTATTTTGCTGTTTTTGCACAGCACAACAGAATTTTAAACAATATACACGACACCGCTCCGCAACGCACGTACGCACACTTCGAACTACGCTGTTGAATGGACGATTGTGTCCCGCGTACAACTCACCAAACCGTTTTCACCATTTTTGAAGTCGTAAGCGGTATTTCCACACACACGTTTGTGTGCTGGTTCATGACTGCTGTCAGATGCCTCGCTCTGATGTCTCAGTGCAATCTTCCGTCACCGTTGAACTGTTATTTTATTTATTTGTGTTCTCTGTTGAAAATTATGGGTTATGAACTACTTACAAAATATTTCCATAATCAAGCCAAATCTTTACCCAGTTACGGACTTGTTGCTGTATTGTGCATAATCAGTAGGTTAATCGTAGGAAAGATAACACATCCTACATTTTTCTGTACCTCTCAAACCTTCAGAGTAACATTTATTTCAACGACGATTAACATCGTTTGTTGTCGTTTCAAAACGTACTCCAAAATGCGACACCGCAAGCGTTCCGAACGTTGACAGCACTTCCAAGCGTTTTCAGTTTTCACCAACTGCGCATCTTGCAACGTTTCTGTATCTGGCAGCAGTGGGGTGAATCGATGTGGTGAATTCGCGTCCGGGGCCATCGGTACAGTTTTGACTTTTGAATTCATTCATTGTTGTTCGTGCTTAACTCTCGAAGCGTGCATACGTGCAGCGTCGTGGGGTCCCGCGGATTGATGTGTTTTGTTAGAAATCCTTTTTGCTTTCTGTGAAAAACAAGCAAGCATACTGGAAAATGGTGAACGAAAGTGTGTTGAAAAGGCAGTAATAGAAAATACACCCAAAATCTGCCGTGTGCAGAAGAAGAAAGCGTTTCCCTGTACACCGCAGCAGCCGTGCAATCATTAGTTTTGGTGGTGTGTGCAGTTTGTTGATGTGCAGAAGAAGGGGTTGAGTGAGAGAGTTTTTTTTTGTGTGTGCTGCGTGAAGAAAAGTTTCAGGAAAATCCTGTTCGTTCCTGTACACAGTGTAAGTGAGGCTGAAAATCATCAAAATATGTTGTACGGGTGCTTTTCTACAGGGTTTATTGACCACCATTTTCCTTTTCTTCTAATCGTTGTGTCTCGCCGATTAACACGGAAGAACCGATATTAGGATTCTAATTTAATACTTCAATTTACTCTACCCAATTCTTTCTCATTGTATATGTATGTGTGTATGTGCATGTGGTTGTCGATGGCGATGTGCCCGTTGCTGCAGCAACCGACAGCAAACGCGAAAAAAGGCAATAAGTTTTTGAACGTGCATGTGTGAGTGTGCGTGCGTGCGCGAAGGACCAACAGCGGTATCCTTTTTCGAATGCGTAAACTGTGTATGTGTGCGTGTTTGATTGTGTGGGCGAACGTGTGCGTGCGTAATGAATTTTTGGGGGTGTGTGCAGTACAGAGTAACAGAAAATGGAATCGATTGAGGCTACAAGTTTTGGTGGAAAACAAAATTTGATTATCTATACATTATCTACCAGCAAAATTCATCGGCTACCAAAAAAAAACAGGAAATGACACTCCCGTACATACAGGCTCTCGTCCTTTTCTTGTGACAAGCGAAAGCTTTCCGGTAATCGAACAGAACATCCGGACAAAGCAGGCAATGGCGTGTTTCGTACGCGCATGTATGTATGGGTAGCTGTGTGAAGAAGATGGTGTGCGTGTGTGTGCCGTATCGGTGTTCTGGGCGTTAAAGCAAAACAAACGCAGCAAGCTGGGAAAAGCAGGCAGACAGGCAGGCAGGCTGGCCTTTTCCGACATTGGGACGGGAATCCCGGGAATTCCGGGTACGGAGCGGCTGTGACGGGCCAAGCGAAGAAATTTAACAACAGTTGCCATTGACAGCTGCCCAAAAAAAAAAAGAAGTTGATAGGAGTTTTGTGGCTGAAAAAGATAAGAGAACTCGCAATCGAAGGAAAATTGTGAAAAAAATGCTAGCGCCGCTCTCCCATTGCTTACCGTAAATAATTCTTCTAAGCAAATGAATTTAATACGGTTCTGTTTCTTTGATACAAATAAATCAAACAATTCTTCTAAAAATGGCTTTCTAAATTGTTATAAAAGCTGTAAAAAACTTTTTTTTACCGCAAATCAAATAAATAATCCAATAACTATTTTTATGCTCCGGTTGATGGTGTGTTTTTCTTATATTTCATTTTTGAGGGTACAAGCAGTGAATCTATTTTCCTCCCTGTTCATGCAAAACCCAACTGCACCGGTATTTACCACCGATTTGGGTGCATGCATGCGTGCGTGCGTGCTTGCGTTCGTGCCTGTGTCGATGGTGTTGTTATCTATGCTGCTGGTATAAGTATTGGATGTGAAATACACAAATAGACACCGGGAAGGCAAAGAACCCCGACCGTATTCGTGTGTTGGTAAATCGAAACAGTCGGGCCCCTCGTTTGGTTTTCCTGTACGCAGCAGACAGAACAGGAAAATCTACAACACTAGATAGAACATGTTATTGTTTTTGAAGCGATATTTTTTATAGAATAATTTTCCTTAATTATACGATATAATAATCTAAACATTATAACACAAAAGGGAGAATGTACAACAATAACACGTACTACGCACATTTGCTTCATGGCGTTGCTTACCATACACAACTCATCGCACACCATCACGTGGGCATTGCATTTTACCAACACGACACGACAATGGTGGTGTGGTGTATGACCGACCCGATTCTTTTTTTTTACTTCCCACACGCATTTTTTTTCTCGAAAAGGACGAATTTGAAGGAGGAAAAGGTTTGTCAAGGGAGCCTGCTGTGGGAGCCATACACAAACACATACCACTTTGTAGATGGGTACGCAATCCTAGCTTGCTTTGTGTGGGGTTTTAAGCTGCTTCGGAAACCGACAGCCTGACGAGAATGTGTTGGTGCGTATTTGGATCGTACGTTCTACACCGGGTCCTAAAATGGTTCGAAAAGCAGCTAATAAAGCAGTGCTATGAACATTTTCATTTTTTTTCAAGAAGAGTGAAAGTTTCCAAGAAAATATTAAAGTTCGTTATGCTGTACAATGTTAGAAGATTTACTTTAACGAAAACATAGTAGGTGCGTAACTAATAGCGGCGTGGTGATTGCTAACACGACGGTACCTGTATCAAACCATAGGCCAACTGGCTATAAGAACTAGTTGTTCTTACTTAGGACGACTTTTTCGAGTCTTCTATTTTCATTTTCCACTGCTTACACCTTCAGAAATAAATGATATTTCGTTCCTTCATATAATGCATTTTGTTGATCTATTCCGCTGTTAGATGCTCATCTACTCTCACTTGTCACGTTTCTCTATAAAAGATTTATATTTCTTCAATCTGTTCTTTTCATTTTATGTTTCTTTCCTCTTTAACAGTGCCAGTGTTTAGTGTTGGTGCAAAATGAAATAAAAAAAAGGTGTAAAAATTGTAGTACACCACTTGGAAGTGATCAGTTTCTTAATTATGTGAAGAAATAAAAAGGAGAGTACGGCGATTAATCAAGAAAAAAAGTGTTCAAACGTGTATTTGGTTGTTAGTTTGGTGACGCAGAACGTTTAGTATTGCAAGCGTGTGTATGTGTGTGTGTGTGTCTTCAGTTCAAGTGAAATCAGGGGGGGGTCCCAAATCTGCATATCAAACTCTCTGTAGTGGAGTTCTGCTGTTCCCCGAACGTACATTGGATTACTGACACATCTCTTTGGATAGCTGTTTCTGATAACAGAAGTAAAGGTAAGCAAATATTATATAGCTTAATCATAGATTTCCAATGTTTGTTTACTATAAATAGTTTATTGTATTTTATTACCAATATTACTCATCGCAATCTTATCAAAAAGGTAACAATTTATCTTTGAGAAAAGGACTTACTGCTTACTTTCTATGTTTGTTCATATTTTCTTGATTGAACATCAGCCCATTTCTAAGAAGTATTTGTATTTTAACTATTTGCGCAGAATGAGTCAAAAAAAGCAAATGAAATTTAAAGGATTTGCAATACTTGGTTGGTGACTCATTGTGCTCGTGGATTTAAGTTCTTTTATGAAGAATGTTTCATGTGTATTCTTCTTCCTCGATAGACTAGATTATTATAAAACACTTTATTTCGTAATATTTGCAGATTTATACATATATTATTACAATTTTCGCTACAAACTTAATTTCGTTTTGTCAGCTCAACTTATTAGAATATAAATTTGCTCTACCTCTACCGTTCTCTGCTCGAAAATAGGAGTTTATGTTGGGAACTGTAATAATCTACAACATAGAGCATCACCGCTATCCCCTGGGCAAATCGCGAGGGAATGTCAATGAGAATGCCACCTCCCTGCTCCATCCGTTTGTACTCCACGCATGCGTTTTTGCGTACTCCGTTTTCCCCTTCCGTGGGTTGGTGTGGAAATTTTGCCTGAATCATTTTCCTTTGACAGGGTTTCATTCAGCCTAGGAATGGGCCGTATTGGGTTGCATTGTGGTGATAACTTTTTAAGGCCCTTTAAAATATTGGATAAAAAAGGAAAACTGAAAAAAAACTTAATTTTACATTCGTAAAACATTTCGAAACATTTGTTGTATACCCAAGTTCTAAAAGGGTCCGAAAGATACGAACCATCCCTAATTCCCCGTACCTTCATTCGCAACATGCTTAGCATTCCACACCCATCTTCTGGCCGAGTAATGCGTGTGTGCGGTGGCGTGGTGTGTAGCACAAAGTTTTCGTTGACAAAATTATTGTTTTTCGAAGGTTGAAACGAACGCATGAAACGATTTGCTTTCATACCAACCATCACTCCACCAACTTCCCCCAAACAGAGGGAGCGAACGTGCGTGTGTGTGTGTGTGTTTGACAAGTCTCATCTTGGAGCAGCAACACAACACACGAAGAGTCGACCGGTAAACACAGCCTCAACAAACATTATCAACACCGTGGACGACAACACACGGCAGCTTTACGGTTGAAGTATATGCTGCAGATGATGTCATTTCGGCTGTCACAAACAATTGACCAACACCATCATCACTGTGTAGGGA
>KZ061828.1:79131-109835 GCA_002091835.1 Anopheles maculatus
GGGGGGGGGGGGGTGGTGGGTGTAGGTCTGGTTATTCCTTCGTTTTTCGGGGAGCTCAGTCCGCGTACCGTTAAATCCGCGGGAATCGGTTCCGCACCCGCATCCGGAATCGGTTCCGCATCCGGAATCGGTTCCGCACCCGGATCCGGAATTTGTTCCGCACCCGGATCCGGAATCGGTACCGCACCCGGATCCGGAATCGGTTCCGCACCCGGATCCGGAATCGGTTCCGGATCCGGTTCCAGCTATGGAATCGGAACCAGGTAGTTCCGATTCCGAGCGCCCATCACTACATCACAGTACCGAGGGACAGAACAATTGACGAAGGTGTAGCATCATTAGCAGTAGAAAAACAGCAAGGAAGAACTCGGACTTTTGCTTTTTTTTGGAAAACTTTTATCTTCTCTTTACAATGTAGAACTCGATTCTTGGGATTCATTATGCTCTTTTGATGAAGGACGTATTTTGTTTTTATTTTGATATCTAGTTTGTTCGTTGGCTTGAGTATATTAATCAATATTGTGTGTTTTACACGTGGAAAAATGAAGTTATACATCTTAGGAAGGCACCTTCAAACTTGCTATCGAAAACGGTATCAATCAACAATCATCAAAATCAAGAATACCTCAAAAATTTAATCAAGCTTTTAGTCGGTGAATACGTGAAGTAGAGTGAACTTGGCAACATCATTTAGGCTAGATTATCATCGACATTGTTGTGCCCTCGTAGTTTTAATATTATAATTACAAGGTCTTCGCTATTGCGAACCATTACTACGTTCCCTATATGATGAAGTTCAACAGTTTAAAGTAGAGTAGGAAGGACTGCACTTTCTCGACAGTCTTTTTAAAAAGACCATACTTTGAAGTTGATATTTTGAAATATTTCAGTCTAGAGATACCTCAACAGATTTCTCTAGAACTTGAATAGAATCAAGAATGTCCAATAGATCTTTAATAGATACATCCAGAAATTGTGCGAACTTCACAAGTTAATCACTAGTACTCTAGTAGTTTATAGTAGTCACACGGCAGAACTGTGTTGCTATCAAATCCCGGTTCATGCCGTCTTCCCGTGTGCATCACCAGCTTAACAGCTATGATTGTATTAAAAAGCCAAAAAATGACTAGCCATGGCCACTCCAGGTTCTTGTCCCTGAAGAACAAGAGTTACGGGATCCACAAACTCCTGAGATCCAGAAGACTCCAAACAATGCTCGAAATGCGTCATATATCGCACACTGATACGGCCGGTAGTCCTCTATGGGCACGAGTCCTGGACTACGCTGGCGGAGGACGTCAATTCGGTGGTGTGTGCAAGCAGGGCGTGTGGAGAAGGAGAATGATCCACGAGCTAGCTGAGCTGAGGCGATGCAGACATCCTGACGGTTGCCAAAGCAGGATCCAGCTAGCTCAGTGGCTGGATTAAGTGGAGTCAGACCTGAGGGATATTGGATGCAGCCGGTGGTGGAGGAGTTCACCCGTAGACCGTGTTTCCTGGAGAACGATTGGACACCAGGTCATGTCTATTAGACGTGCTCCCGAGGAGCAGGCCAAGAAAGAGAGAAAAAAGAGAAACATCTTCTTGTTTAAATAATACTTCATATCAACCTACCTATAAGCAAAGTAATACAAGAAATATAAAGACATTAGTAAGTTCACAAGGAAAAAACAAAATCCAATTCTACTCTTCTGCGTTTTGATACACCATCAACAAACTACACCGGTATATACTGCGTTGCTGATGAAATCGTTTCACTCACTCATCACTTTCAAAGAAAGATTGTATCAAAACGGGGATATGGGTACAGTTTGTTGCTGTCCGCACACCGGTACCCGTAATTTCATCGCGTCACGTTAAACTGATGCGTCTACGTCCGCTTACGCTCAAGAATGAGCGGAACATCATCGTGAAAAGATTATGCTGTTTGATATACAGAGGCAACAAAACCCCTTAAAAAGCGAGAATTCTTTTTCATCTCGACCCGATATCGGCAGCCGCGGGTTGTCTTCATGCTTCCAAAGCCGACGAACCATTCTGTGCCCGCATTTGGAAATGGGTTGTTACGCGCGGAAGATGAAAGTGAAGGTTTTTGGTTAGAATTTTTGTCAAACCACCGGCAACGAACGATCAACCAAATGCGTTTTGTATGTGCAGTAGCTGTGTGTTGCTCGCAGCAGCTGGCATCATTCTCTTCACGACTTCACGACCCGGGAGACACACCTCAGAGCGAGGCACAGAACTCGACGCTTATGCTACACTGCGTCTTTTGCGTCCGTGGCTTACTCGCGTCCGCTGGCAGCGTTTATCGAACCGTACAAGCGTACAAAAAAACTCCCCCGGGGAAGGTATGTTTCATGCCGTGTCGTTGTGTTCGTTGAAGCGTCTTCACTTCTGTAAGCCCGATCTTCACCCTTGCATCTGTTTGTGTGGAATGTTTGCCGTTGGTTTGTGGCCGTCTCTCTTATCGTGTATGTTATTGTTTTGCTTTTATGCTTCACACAACACCGAACCATCATCAGCAGTATCCACCGTGTTGGAGGTTGAAGCCGAAGACCTGACCAAAGCTGCCACCTTTTTTCCTTTGGTTAGAATGACACTTCAAAGTAACGTTTGGCGTTTCTGATCGAATCATCTCTCAGACCCGTTAGTTGCTGTTATTGGTCCCACGTGTGTGTGTTTAGCCGCGATTTGCTCTGTAGGGGGCCACGGCAGTTTTGTTTTTCTCTCTCTCTCTCTATCTCTCGTTTCGTGTCTTTACATTAGACTCGTTTGCTTTGTGCGCTCGATCGATCAACCCCCGGAGGCCTTTTGCGTCCTCGAAAGGGGTGAGATGATGCCGCCAAACAACCCACAGGGCATGATCGCCCAGTTTCGTACCAGCAGCAGCAGCAGCTGATCAGTGAGAGACCGGTTTTAAGATCTTCTCGTTTCTTGTTTTGTTTTTGGTATCCGTGCTTTTGCTCTCTACACCGTTCTTCAATATCGGCAAATCGTTGAAAAAATATCTTCCAACAAGCGATGTTTTCGAAGCGAGCGACGATTTTTTCGATTCCGAAACCACGAAATGATGATAAAAAAGTCGGTAACCAATTTCACCGTCTTCTGTTGACGGCCGTGCTTAAATGCGATTCGATGACATATTCAGATTTCAATGTTTTTGGAAGAGTTTTTGCCCTGTTCTGTTTTGTGTGCCTGTTTAGTTTTGAAATGGTGTGGCGGATGACTCGTTCGGTTCAGCTGCAAAATCAATTTGTCCCAATGATCAATGGGTCGGTTTCATGCTACCGAAAGTGTGCACAAAATCCCCATTGAATATGTTGGCTGTGGTTTGCAGCCGATATTTGAGCCGTTTTGGTGTGAGATGTGTGAAATGAGAGTGTTAATGTCGGGGGTTTTCTGGTTAGACCAAAACAACAAATCATTTGCCGCTGATTTTATGCTGGAATTGAATATTGTTTTTTTTTTTTTATTATAAAGAAAACTAATACATACGACGCTTTAGTTCGATGTCGAAATCAGAAATCAATAGGGGAGGACACCCTGTTTTTGAGCGATTTTTTATTTTGAGTTGCGGAGTGCGGTTTTGATGACTAATGGAACTTACGTCTTTGGTTATCCTTATCGATACCAACTTTTCACTACCATAGCTTTTTTAACTCAGCTAATCTGGAGGTAAACCTTTTTGAGTATCCTGTTAATTGTCTCCTGAAGTCATCAACTCCTTCAGTACAAACATTGAAGCATGAAATGATCAAGAGTAGCTTCTATCGTTATTTCTTCTACCAGGACTCCCAGGGCAGTCTCTTTTCTAAGGCTCAGTTCTTACTCAATAAACATTGTAAACAGGGCGGCCCGGTGGTAGATGCGACAGCGGCGCCGGTCTTCACACGACAGGACCGGGGTTCAAGTCTCATCTTGGCCGTTCCCCCATAGTGAGGACTGACTAACCAACTATGCGGTAACAATAAGTCTAGTAAGCCAGAAATGGCAGTCATGATCTAAGAGGTCGTTAGGCCAAGAAAGAAGAAACATTGTAAGCGAAACACTATGGATTAGAGCAGAAAAAGGACTTCGACAGCATAACTATGAGCTGAGCACCGACTTTAGAACTTAAATATACTGTTATTAACCTTTTTTTAAACTTATTTGCGTCTCTAAATACATTCCTCCAACGTTTATTAGGAGACATTATACTGTTGTCAATTTCAACAAAAATAGCAAACTGCAACTTAAAAACTGGAGTTCTGAAAGCTTAGAGTTACTGGAGAAAAAAGTTGAAAAAGACCAACGCATTATTCAATTCAACAATATCTTTTCCGTGGGTGGTAATGCAACGCAAGTTCCACCCAAACTTCACCTAACGCCCAAAGAAAAGCAACATAACTCAACACCAATTGGGAGTCTCATACAAAAGGCAAAGCCCAGGCAAATGAAATCCTCCCATTTTCCAGGTGGGTGCCTGATATATGACATTGATTTAGTACGTCGCCCAGCTTCGTTGTTGTGGAGATGCATTTTTGCATGTTCTTTGGTGCCCGCGCACAGTATACTTGCCGGCATGATTAAATGTTGCTTTTGGTGGCCTCCCCACACACGTACACAATTGGTTCCGTTTTTTACAAATGTATCGCTTAATTTTACCCGTTGACAGCTGCTCTCCTCGGACACGGTTTTTGATTGTATATTCGCAACTCCACAAAAAACAAACCGCGTGCCATTAATCGCTTTTATGTGGAGCAGCCTCTTTGATGCCAACGTAAGAGAGCTGTGTGTTGTAAAATGCACTTTCACTTCTTGCACGGTGTGAACACCACACAAACACCGACGCGGTACTAATAAAAACTGAAAAATTAGTTCCAGGAAATGGGTTGGCAAAAACTGTAAGAAAGGGACATCCACAAAAGCATCATGATCAGGAGTAGTATGTGAAGAATAGTTAGCTACAGTTCCTACTCGACACAGGCACAATGGCAGACGGCAAGTTTACTGAACCACGTTCCGCCCACACTATCGCCCAGTTTGTGTGTCCTTGTGCACGCCGCTGTGTCCTGAGAGGAGAGAGAGTGAATACAAAAAATCAGCTCAGCATAACAACCCACACACAAATCTCCATCGAGTTTGTTGATCGTTTCGCGTTGGTTCGCTGGGCTGGATTGCAACAAATGATGCCACATTCTCTCAACAGAACGCCCGAGCCGGAGCATCCGTTGGACTTCATCAAAAAAGTGCAACGACAGCAACAAGACGGGGCGGCAACGACGACGATTTTGCAGCAGTAGCGCGCAGCATTGTTCCGAGACATAAAGTGCAACGGCACAGTTTATACACGCGCGCCTGGTCCACGTCTCTCTGTCTGAGCTGTTGGTAGACACACGGAGCATTATGCCGGGTCTCGCCACTTTTCGGTCCAGACAGAGGTGGACAGCATACAGTTGAGAACTTTCCAAAATTTTGACTACGTTCAATTTGTGATGAATGTTGACGGGCGCGCAAATATAGAACATGAAGAGCAAACTGTTCGTTTATTTTTCCTGTTTTCCAAACAACGATAAGCACTTAAACAATTTATTAAACAACTTCAGACTTCACTTTCATAATTAAATTATTCTTTACAAAACTAATTCTGCCTTCAATAGAAGAACACATAGCATGTACATCGTAACAAGGATTATTTCAACGATGCTGTTTAAGGACGGCCTGTAAAAACTCCTGTACGATATAGTGCCCAATCGTAACCATTACGATTAGTGACTTCATTTAAACGAAACTCCATTTTAACAGATGGCGCCGGTAAAGTGTTTACAAAGTTTCCATTTTCTTTTGCCTCTTTGCCTACAAGCACCAATATATCCCACAGGCAATCGCGCGCCCTCTACGAATCCTGAAACTGTTCCAATATGTTTCGTACTCCTGTTTTCGCGGTCCCAACCCCAGCCTCCTCCACGCCGTCGCGGTACCATAAACAAAACAATAATGCGCAACATCAGCACACGGAGTTGACATTCATGATTTGTTTGCATCTGGTACTGGGACTCGCCCACATTCGCCCGCTTTTGCTCGAATTGGCACAAGGAAATAGGGGCTGCAGCTGCTGCTGCACAATGCTACGGAAGAAACGAATGAAAGCAGAACCCGACACCAAGATGGGTCTTTAGGCGGGGTGCTGGGACGCGAACCGAAATCATTGCTCATTATATGGGCTCCATGGGTTCTCCTCTCTGTGCGGGTGTGTGTGTGTGTGAAGCGTTTCTCCAATGTGCCCTAAGGAAGAAGGAACCATCAAGCAGTGTTGCAGTTTTTCCTTGCCCAGCACCAAGCGCAATGTATTTGATTATTAGCATCATTTATTTCGAGGAGGAGCATTCGTCCTTTCCTGGTGGGACAGTGGTGAGGAGTTCTAAAAAAGTTTTACTGGATGCGATACACCGCAGCTCCAGACCACAGGAGAACCAGAGAATGCAATGAGACATCCATCTCTGCTTTGTTACTGGTCGTTTCCGGTGAAGGGATGTGGGGCACAACTAGGAATCGTAGCTTGGTGCAAATGACACGAAGTTGCACTGTCATTCGGTGAGTGTGTGTGTGTATCGTTTTTGTTACACTTAAAAGCGAACTGATGACATGTAATAAATGATAGTAAACGATATGGAAGGTTGTTTTTTTTTGTGTAGCTATTTGTTCCCGTTTTTATAACGAGTTTTATCAAATGTCTAACTAGAGAGAAGACATTTGCCAAAAAGTTCCAACTTTTGGAACATTTTGTTCTACTGACAGAAGCGTTTTTTTCGTGAATAATGCTATTAGTGAGCCGAAGAAAAGAATTGCTTGAACTTGTACCCGGTATTAAATAAGACAGGTTAGCATGAGTAGCGTTAATTTTGTTCAAGGACATTTGAGAAGTAATAAAGTCTCTCAGGTCAGAGAAGTCACGAAACTCATACAAAAGAATCAAGTCAATGAAAAGCAATAATTTCAAATTACACAGTGCGACTAACATTAGGAGCAATCGAAGACACTGTAAATTGTGAGTCTTGTATCTGTATTGATCGGTGTCTGTATAACTCTTCTTCGTGGCTTAACGACCTTCTATTTCTCTATTAAAGCTTTCGCTCGTAAAGGCACTACATACGATATTGAAAAATGGTAAAACTGAAACCAAAATCGTGATCCTACTTCACTAGAACAAAAAGAAATATCTCTTCCCACCGCACATAATATACCTTCGCATTTCTGCAGCAAAAATCTGCATTGTAAAGCTACCCAAGGCCCAACTGCGCGCGAACCATCTTCACGGAAACCGGGACCCGCCATTTCTTTAGCCCTTGCAGAACAAACCCTTATCCTTCGTTACACATGTTTGGGTAAAAGGATCCACACGCTTTTCGCTTTTGATGTTCTATCGGACACCACCAAAGCCACTACGAGCTCTTCTTTGTGGAGCTTTTCTTGTGACTCGCGAGAATGTATTTAAGCACTGTTTGCTCTATTTTCCAGTACGTGTGACGAACGGCGAAACAGATGGTGCTGTTGGTGTTGACCGCTGACTTAAAATATATGCAGGATTTTATGTGTACTGTTGTGTTTCTTAGCGTTTCCGAACCTCTCATGCCGCAGTGTGTTAATTTGTGTGCGTACGAGGGTGGTGTGTGTTTGGACGCAGTTCGCGTACTGACCATGAACTCGTCTTTTCCCAGTGGTGGTAAGGACAGAAGGTTACCGTTAAAGGCGTTATATCACGACTAAATATAATCCCATTCCATGCAACGGGTGTAACAATGAGGGGGCTTATAAATGCGTTAATTCTTATCCTGTAATTGTATCAAATAAAACCATGAACTTCCACGAAGGACACTACAACGACGGCACACAGTTGAAGGGCAGTAGTTTTATTCAGATTAACCTCACAAAGGTTTTATGTTTAACTTTATTTTTGTTGATTGAATTTGAAACCTTACAGTCATCAGTATCAGTAATAGCTCACCTATTGCTGAAAATAAAATCCCCAGAAGAGTCATTTGCCGCCGATCAACAAGGAACCGACGGGTCTGCTCTGTTACCAGAGAAAGTTACGGAGGCTTTCCGTTTTCCCAGGATGAACGTTTACACCCTCGAAAAAGGAATAAAATAACGCCGCGGTTTCGAGTGCGTGTGTGTGTACTTTCGTTCGAATATGTCTATTCGTTTTGGTGGGCGCGATGCTTCAGTACCGCCGGAAAGGAAATTGTGACACACATCACCCGACGCTGAAGAGATATCATCAGCAGATGTGTGTCGCTTGTCCCGACAGGCAAGGATAATATGCGGATGTTTCGACTGGCCAAGGGTTTCGATAGGCAGGCACAGGCGCCGTGTTTTTCGTGTTTGGAGTTTATTTTTGGAAAAGGTCGTCATCGTACGTTTGTGTGGGGTGCGTGCAGGACTATTTAAGGATATGGGTTCGGGGTTTGGCGCTGTTCGATACAACGGACAATTCGTTACGATCCTCACCGTGTGGAAAGGTGAGCAGCTGAAGTTGTTGAATGTTGGAGAGAATAACCAGAGGTTTTATAACCAGAAGAAATTGAATTCGTTACGCTACAGCAGTCTCTCATTGTGTTATGGTTGATTAACGTTTGTTTCTTCTAAATTCCAAATCCTGTTAAGTTGGGATCCTAAACATGGTATGTTTGGAGATTAAAGCAGTAAATTAATCAAAATTATTGCTCTAAGAAAGATGACAAAAACAATTTTTGGTTTAGCCATTCTGATCTGATCAGTGCTGTGTACTACCACACAGTTACCTGCAAGTCGTACTAGGACAAATCTCAATATCTTCGAGCATTGGGTCCGACACGACGTAATTCCACGTAATATCCACGTATAAATGTGGAATAGCCTTTGAGGATTATAACGATATGCTTTCTGACATCTTCTGAGAATAGTACACTAATAGTTAACACAAGTTATGTAGGCGAAAGTCATGGTATATTATAGCCAGATGCAAAAAAAATCAAACAAAATCTTCAAACTTTACTTGTTACCTTTGGAAATCAAATTAAAACATTCTTCCCCCTTTCTGTAATCATTCATACACGTGTCTAACAAATATTCGTTACTTTCTTTACAGGTAAGCGAATGCCAACGGTGTTTACCACACGCTTTGTTTCGGTCGCTGCCCGAAAAATATTCCAAAACACATTGGACTCTTAAATGGGGATGATAGGAAAGTTTGACGTACCAAACGATGAACCGGACGGTATCACTTCATAAAGCATTTGACAAGCGGAAGCGACATGCCCCGGTATGTGCCGGATTTGATCATCGTCGCACGGAACACGGGACGCAGCGGGCAGAGCAGTGTGTACCGCTCAAGCATGATGTATTTATGATGGTATGCCGGAGCGTAAACTACCCATTCCCGAAAACAATAGACCCCCTGGACTGTAACAATCGGCAATCTAACGATGACTCGCGAAAAAGGGATGGGTCCCGGGTCCCTCTAGGACATTGTGCATGGTGGTGACCGTCGTGTTTTCGTGCCAGCTGGTCAGTTATTTGCATTAACGCGTGCGTCTGTGTACCGAGAGTCGCGAAGAAAAAGGAAAAAGGCTAACCGACCAACCGGATCATATGGTGTGGAATGTTTTGGGCGATAGCGATACGTGTGTGTGTCTATGTTTGTCAGCATGCGAATGCGTAAGCGTAATAAACCGCCCTCAACCGCGAAACACAAACCACCATCACCTCCTCGTCCACACGGGCGACCACACAAACCAATTATGGCGTTGCGAAATGGGTTCCTTTTTTTTTGCTTTGGTTGGTGAGCCTTTCATGTGAGTGGCTGGATGGAGAGCGGAATGACGAGAAGAGTGTTTTAAACATTTATCGTAAAACGATGTGTGTGTTGCTTGTGTTTTGGGGTTTGGGTACCGTGTAACGAATCATTTCGCGAACTTCGCCTTCCTTGCGTGACGAAGCGACGGTTTACTTTCTCCCAATAACTGTTGCTGAAAATGTGTGTAATGAGACATACGATGGTGGTGACATAACAAACGATTGACTTGGGAATAGGTTGCCCGATGCTTCACCCTTTTCGCTGGAGGTGTCGATGCGCTGAGTGCGAGTTGCTTAACCTCAGCCAACAGGAATGACTATCGTGTGAGTCTATTAGGATGGTCGGCAGGCTTGAAATTCTACGGTTTTTCGATAGATCGTTAATCATGAAGTTCAGGAACTAGATAAAAAGAATTCGAGGAATCTTTGATGGTTAAATCTGGAAGAACATTTCACGAGTAACAGCTGGGTCCGCCAGTTTTTTTATCCTCCAATATTCCAGATATTATTTTCTAGTCGTAGAACATTCCCAAAAATTTTATAAGAACACAAATACAAGTCGAATCGAAACGATTATCTGACATGCGTTCATGCTTGGAATAAGACATACTACCAAAATGCAGGCAGGCTTTCTATAGAGGTAGAAACACCTTATAAACGAATCCCTCGCGCAACTCTCAATCAATCAATCAATCATGTATAATCATCGCGATATGCATCGATAAACCCCATTTTTCCCTCCCAGTTCCCTATTGATACATTGCCGTTGGGCGCATAACGTTAATATCGCTATTGCATGGTCTGGCTGGCTGCGTGTGAAGCGAACCCATTTTTTATTCATTACTGTGGACGCCCAATGTATGCCGCGCGACCGCCAGGAGTGTAGTGGAGTTAGACACCACTCCAACCAACCCGGTATCGATTGCTAGCATCCTTTTTTTTACCATTCTCGAAGTTATTCGGAGTTGGCGCGCTATTCAAATTGAAATGTTCTCTGTCCACGAGTGACGCTGTGTATATGTTGCCGAATGGACACGAATTCAAACGGTTTGCCTCTGTTTGTTTTCACTTGCACTGAAGTGTGTGGTGCGCTGGTTGGAAAACATTGCTAGGTTTTCTAGTTCTCTATTTTGTTTGCACTGCAACACACTTCCATCTATCGGAGCGCGTTCACAGTGAAAGAACAAATCGCTCTTGACCGGTTCCGGATTTGAGGTTCGTTTTGTCTGTCGTTTTATTGTCACGAAAGCGGCGGTGATGTTGGGTAAAAAGTTATTGGAAAATCATTCCTACCAAAAGGCGCATGCGTATCGGTTCCTTCCATTTTTTTCGCTCTCCTGTTTGTTGGCTGCTGTTGGTGTGTGCATCCGTTTTCCCGTTTCCTGACACCGAGCAAGTGTATCCGTTTCGGAAAGAGTACACCACGGGATTTTCACCCTTATAGAGCGGGGCAAAACTTTACTCACCCAGCGGTGGTTCGGTTTTCGTCGGTGGTTTTCCAGCGTTCCCGTTCTTCACTCCCAAGACCGAGAAAATCATACCGATAGGCTTAACTGATATTTGAAGGATGTTAATTTGTGGGTAGATTTAAAAAAAAATTCTACTTTAAGGACCACACCGTAATCCACTGTATTGAATCGAACCCTTTTTGTATGTGTGTATTACATATTGCAATAAGGCGAGTGACGTTTGAAAGGATTCCTTTCGTTGCGGGCTCGTTTTAAGGGGAGAATCGTTTGTAAATTCTTTTTCCTCGAGTTACGGCGACCCCTGAAAACAAAATTGTTGTGGTGATATGTTCCTCCACAGAAAGGATTAACAAACGATTTTTAATGTACCGAGCTTGTGCTTGTTGTGTGTGTGGCCAACAATGCTGAAATAACCACACAGTAAGGGAAGAAGAATAGGCTACATTCCCTACAGCTGTATCGTATTGCTTGCTTAAATTGTATGTAGTGCACCCGTGCCTCGGAACACGAGCCTATACGAGCCTGTTGTACGGGTAATGGATTAAATCGTAAATTATGAGTGTAGTAGCTTTGGTTCGATTTTAAACGAGCCCGGTGTGTCAGGTCTTTGCCACTTGGATGGTTGCCCATTTATTTGTCGCCCGGAATACTCCTCTCGGGGATTTTCAGCACGGACGAGGTTCTCTGTACGTACCAATATCCTTGTCAGGGGTGCTCAATCTGTCGATTGGGATGTTCCGCTAATGGGAAGACTCTAAGAAATTTGTCTTTTTGGGAAGACTCTAAGAAAACAAATTATTTAACAGATTATAAACAAAATTCCATTCTAATCGTCCTTTTTTAAAACTAGTTTATGACTTGCTTGTTTAAATGTTTGTTTATGTTTGTTTTAAGACCCGCAAAACTCTGTGTCATAGATTTCTTTCTGTTTTTATCAATGTTGTGTTAGAAAAATTTGAACATTTTGTTAAATAACACACATTTTCGCTTCAAGTTGTCCAACCCTGCTGGATTTATGTGCTTTCCGACCTGGCGCTTTCTTCAGCCAAAACTGTATCCACAGACCTGTATCGAGCAAACTCATCCCGATTTTCTGTGGCATTAACTTGCACGGAAAAGTGATCCTTTTCGACCAGTAAATTTCGCTTATCGATGATTTCATTTTTATCGGCGCGTGCAAATAAGTCCACCGATTTCGTTCACCCCAATGGTGTTGTCTTTCCATCTCATTTGGTATATTAAGGGACAGTTTTAAAATGAAAATTTATGGTCCAGTATTAATCCTCCACCGGTTATTGTGTGAACTCCCGACTGCCTTAACACGGCAAGAAGTGGTTTGGCATTAGTGGTTCGGTGGTTTTTTGGTTTTGCCTTACCACCGGGTGGATGAATGTCATCCCTCGAATGCAAAAGTTTGTCGTTCGGGATCGGCTACATCATAGTTGCGCACGTTTAGTTATAGCTCACTCTGGTGCCAATCACAAACCTCCGCGCCGGGTTAGGATGGGCAGTTGGAAGGTTGAAAGGATAACGAGGAGTGGTACCTCATTTGCCATAACAACCGACACACAACTGCAACACATCGTCTAAAGCTGTGAAGCTATTGGGAACCTCGGTGCGATGTTTGTTGTCCGTCAGCACGAACTTCTTCCCCAGCAGGCACAGGACTGCGGGCGAAAGGGGTGTGGAGGATGGAGGATGCTTTCAGTGCCAGCCCCAGCAATCCATCATTTTTCTTTCAACGACCCAAATTAACCTTCCCGTCGAGCGTCGTCTCTGAAAAAGGCCGGACACCACCATGTATGTATGTCCGCATCTGGTGGATACATTTGAATTAATCTGAGTTTAGCGACCGGTCGGAAAGCTGGTAGAGGAGCTGTGTGTCCCCCCACATCAACGTTCATCAGGTCTGTCAGATGCCGGTTTGGTAAAACTTTCCTCAGGTTTTTTTTTTTGTTGGGGAGTTTCTGAATTGTGCTATTCGTCACTCTTTTTTGGCTGCGTTTAGAGAGCGTTTTGCTCTCGGGTGTTATGCTGTCAACCTGGGAAAGAATGGAAAGAGAACACGAACAAAAAATGTTGGTCAACAGCGCGGTGCAGCTGTTGAAACGGTTTCAACCCCTTTACCCCGGAGTTCCGTCACTTTATCGCTTCGGACTCGCTGGGACTGGCGCGTGTTTGAGGTTCTACACACACACACCAGACACCAGAAGTGGACCATTTATCTTATCAGACGAAAGTGCAATCAACATCAAACACCGATCGCTGATCGTCACAGTTATCTGCCAATGTTTCCACCTTCTTGGAGTAGTGATTGTTGCTTTTTGGAGAAGTTGGCTGTATGACTCGGCCATACAAAGTGCAGATGGTCCAGTTTTAAGGTTACACGTAATCAATTATGCACGTTTATGACATTGTTTTTGCTTTAAGATCAAAGTCATAATAACACAAACTTCCTCGAACAGCGTCTCGAACGGAACGGAATCGCTTCTTCCGATGCGTTGTTTACTGGTTTCCCATTTTTCGCCGATGCTCTGCCGATAGCCGTGTTTTGATTTTGCTTCCGTGTAACGCACAATCTTCGCTCTCAGTAATGGGTTCTGCGCTTACTGCGCCGTCGTCGGTCGGTCGGCTTGTGCTGATGCATCGGCGCTACTGAAAACATGACCGTTGATTGACAGTTTAACAACAGCGCATCACCCCACAATCAGTGCCGAGAGTGGTGCCGGTAGTTGTAATAAATAACATTTTACTGCATGATGTGTCCAGCTGATTCAGTGTGTTGCGCGCGCGTCCGTGGTTTGCTGGTGTGGACACATCCCATCTCCCGAGAGGGGAATTGCAAACGTTCGCTTTTGCGTATCGACGACCGGCATGGATGAGAGATGGTTTTATCACCGCCGTAAATCATTTGCTTTTTTAAGCAGTGTAATTTATTACCGAACTGGGCAGGTGAAAGACGGGGCACACCGCCGCTCTGTTTAAAGCTAATGAGTCTAAAGTGGTCCAAAATGTGGTGATCGGTTGTGCGCGTGAGATTGATGGAATGTAGTGCAAAACAGAAATTGAGAAAACACCCCGAACTCTCCAATGTCAACATCCTATGGATAACTTGTACACAGTAAAGTCTGGCGTGATATCATAATGTCATTGTCTTTGGGGTTAGTGTCATACTTCGCCAAACGAGCTTTCCACTCGTGGTGAAAAAGCGAGAGTTTGCACTTTCTTCTGTATTTTTTAAGCAACTTTTTCGACAGTTTTTTCACGACAACGGTGTCGCGACTTTGCTGATGCTATTTTGGGGTGTCTCTTGTATTGCTTTCAACCTCCAGTGCCAGGGTGGTGACTTGGTTTTGTACCAGGTGTGAATCATATTTTCGGTGCAGATTTAATCTCAGCTATTACGAAGAGAAAAGGGGGAAGCTTTTCTCAACTCAATTTGGTTGACAAGTTAGGTTTATGTTTTACTTTCGGTAGAAATAAAAAGTGAAAGGGCAAACACTGGTGGATGGGAAATGTGATGAAATTTATTCTGATTTTATTAAATTGTTTTTCTTATCGCCATATCAAGCAGCTGCAGAACTGTAAATCAGCTGTTTGTTTAGCTTTCTCCAATATTATAATTTTACAACGATTAGTATCAAAAGGCAAACGTAATAAACCCCCGTAACCCTAGCTTAATAGTTGCGTTAGTTGTTATTGCTTCAGGTACATCCGTTAACACTTTTCACTTCATTTTTTAAGCATATTCAATCCTATTTTAAACGCTGTATCGTTTATCCCTTCGTCAGGTGGTCCATTAACAATGCATATTACTCTTTGGTATGCATTTTTGCAACCCATACTTCTTCATCGTATCCTTCAGAAGGATGTACTTGGGCGCCGGTGGAGGTTCTTTAAACGTCTTAACACCTTTGAACAATTCTCCAACGCTTTCTGATATAACCGGGCAAGGGTTACAATGATCGAGCTCGGAACAGAGGGTTGTAAGGATAATAAAAAAGGATAATCCTTAACAACCGGGATAATTATCCTGTAGACCGGGTTCTTGGTTTAATCTATTTCATACTCTCCCTTTGTATTCTCCTTGTTCCAGGGCGCAGCAAAATGGATAAAAAACAGCAGTAGCAGTGACATCGCACAGAAGACGGCCTCGGAACAATTATCCGAACATCCTTGGATTAATACTTCATTCTTTTCGTACTCTCCTATCCTTCCCGCGGTAAAAAGTCGGTATCGTTCGAGAAGGATGACAACCAATGCTTTCGCGTCATGCTCACGTTCATCACGCAAGTATGACGTACATATGGTTTCGCGAACAGGGAATAATTTGCCAAAGTGGTTGTGTGAAGCTGTACGGATAAACATCCTTTCCGTCGTTCGGTTGCAGCAGCGAAGAAGATGTCCGGATCGGTGCGAAAATGGGGTTGGCAAATGATTTTGAAAACGTGCATGCATGTGCATATTTGTGGTTTGCTGCAACGTGCCATTTCAAAACTCGAAATTGCGTGAATGTGTGTGCTGCATTGTTGCACAAATCAAGTGCACAATTCGTGCCGCTTTTCGGGAGCAATTGTATGGGACGGCGAGCGTTCCATTTGTATTGGGATGGTTGGTGGTGATGGTCTTTTGAGTGAGGCGATTAACAGGGATGAGCAACTTGATTGAATACTTTTGTTTTGAACAAGTAAAACAAGATACCTTTTTAATGTAATTTTGGTACTTGATGCATGCCTTCACCGAGGTCTCACACAAATGAAGGCAAGTAGAACGAAAATTTTGACTACAATCTAAAGAAAACAATCTATTTGACATGAGTCAAGTGATTTCATTCACCAGATACAAATAACAATAATTTAGATCTTTCCATCGACCCTCATTTCCTGTCAAATAAACACATATCTTCGTCCGTCAATTTCCGTAAGACAGTTTTCTCTACCGGCAAGAACCTCAATTGCTTGATTGCCACTGCCTTTATCACTCAAAACCACACTCAAGTGTGTGGCGTTGCAGTGGCAGTAATTTGATGGTCTTACAGCTGTCCGCCTTCGGTCAGCAGCGCTATCGACCATAGACGATACATTCTGATTGCATGTGCAAATATATTCATAGACACTGGGCTCTCTGGTGGTTGGTTGCAGCATTATCGTTCGTCCTGTCCGGCACAGTTGGTTGCTCTGCTTGACACCTATTCACTGCAACTGACCATTTTGCCGCCGCATACCGTCTACGCTCCTGAAAATTGACTCCTGCCTACTCTTACCATGCATCTGAAGTTGAAGCTGATGTTGGGATGGTTTTGCAGATGCGGAAAATGTTCCGAACATAAATGCATCTTTGCAAAACACAAATATGACCTTTACCATCTCCTCTTCTTGATGGTAGAAAAAGGAAAAGCCTTTGCAACACAATTTTTGCCTACAGGGATATGAACGTTTTAAATAAATTTGCCACCACAATTGCAATGGCGCAATCACTTCTCCAAGATGTAGCCTAAAGTTGAAAGCCATAAATTCAGTAGCAATAAAAACGGGAAATCAATATTTATGATTAGCTTGCGTTTTATGTGAACCTTTACACTCGCTATGCTGCTCTCTTGCGGAACTTATCCCACGTTACGTGAGTAATTTGTTGTGGCGCTGCTGTTCCAGGAAACGATGTCCTGCGTTCATACACGTGGCGCTTCATCAAAACAATTTTTCATGCTGTGCTTTTACAACGTAGGAAGCGAATGTACGCAAATGATGCACTATTTGTGGCACGTGTACCTTACACCGGTTCTGTTTTGCAACACTTAGCCGTGGGTGTTGGACATTGGTTGTTGGGTGGAAAAATCATCTCAATCTCAATTGAAATATCGAATCGCAGCTTGGGCTTTATCGCATTTCACCCTACATTGGCGCTGAGCTTCTCTCATCAGAATTGGTAAAATGTGTGTGTGGTATGAAGGTTAGTGTTGTGGAGAAGCGTTTTTCGGAAGTGTTAACGGTCGAAGGCTGTTCAAATTGAGCAACGCGTAGTAGTTTGAACGAGTTTTCCTTTTTCCTTTGTTGCTTGGCTAGAGGCCAAAACACATTTAGACACCTTCTACCCACATTCGACAGGCTATCGTTTCGAGAAGCATAATCGTTAGCTGCAAACCACTACACTTTCCAACACTTCATTCAATATGTTTACACGTCTAAACTTCAGTAATAGAACGATACCTTTCCCCCGAATAACCATATTTGTGGCTGAGTTTGAAGTATTGGAAAAGCGAATTGAAAGTGGACACTTACAATTGAGACTGACGTTTAGTTTGATGGTGTTTGGAGTTGTCGGTCGAAGCTCGCAAGCTCGATATGGTATCGTTGGTGAAAAAGGGTAGAAGAGTTGTTTGCATTTTTTAACCAAATTAGCTCCTATTTTCTCCTTTTTTTACGATATTCTTGCTTTCACTTGTATCTCCTCCCACTTAGTAATGTTCTTGATACAGTAAACCTCTTCTAATGAATTGAATTTTACGCATTACAAAGTTATAAAATTTACTGCCTTGTATTGTGAATTAAAATGCTCTTTTCGTTGTTTTGCAGTTCTAGTTTTTACTTCCGTTGACAACAGCTCGCTCATGGATTCTCGACCATTATTTACACAACATCACACCAAACTAACGAACTTATTTGTCCGAATGCTATAACTAATAATTGCCTTGCAGCAACAAAAAAAGAAATGAAACCAATTACGTTAAGTAAAGTTGTTCTCAACTCCGGCCATTACCCACAGCGTCCACGCTCATCTTCGGCGAAGCGCACAAATTTAATTAATATGATTTGTGCACCATCATGTGCATTCTGCTCGTGGGCGCCAAAGGTCGGCCGTGGTGCTTGTTGGTGACGTGTCCTTTTCGGTTAGTAGGACAACATATACCCGCCACACTGAACGGCACAACGGATTCCCGGTGAGGATTAAACGCTGGCAACGGGTTGTGTCCGTTTTTCGTGTTGCTCTTTATCTGTGGACGCGTGCTTTATTTGAAAGCAAAAACAAAATGATTCAACAATGCGAGAGTAAAAGTCTTCCACAAACCTCACCACTTTTAATGCTCGCACACCTCTCTAGAGGCGATGGTGTGGGGTGCTATAATGTGAAACACGGCATCCTGTCGCCGAGAACGAGAACAAAACGGCGGACACTACTGCTGCACACGGGCACAGGATACTGGGCAGGTCGGAGGTTTCGAACCGCGCTCTCCAAGGACCGGCTTGGTCTTGGTCGATGATAACCACTGGCACGAACATGGTGCCGATGTAGCATCAATAAAATAAAACTTCAACCCCGGCGGCTTTTTATTCCTGTCGTGTCCCCTGTGCTTTTACTCCAATTTTTGTGTGCTGTGTACAAGTATACGCAAAGAAGTGGAACAAAATTCCTTCATACTTTGGTGCAAAATGGTGAAAATAGAAGTCAGTGAGCCGGCGAAAAGCTCATCGGCGCTGAACACGAAGCGAAAGCACAATTCCAAGATAATGGAATTATAATCAGCGAATCGTGTCCTCCCGGCGAATTGCTATCCTCGCCCAACTGTGTCAGGCATGTGTCTGCGAAAAAAAAAGATGCAGAAACACGGTTTCACAATGTCGTCTCCTCTCTGCTGTGTAGCGCGCTGGACCCCGAAGTGAAGCGAGTCAGCGTAGAAGAGCTTTTAAAGTTAAATGAAGGAGATCTCTTTTACGGCCGATCTCATCCACTTCCTCCCATTCCTACGGGTCTGTGGACACGCCAGACGGCCGCCAACCAAATTGAAACTACCACAGGCATTGGTGGTGGCGGTGGCGACTACTACCTCCAACCTGAGCGTCCCGTGTTTGGAGGAAAATGTTCATTTTCCAAAGCACGAGGAAATGCGCGTGTTTCCCTCGTTGCCCTGTGTGTGCGATTCTGGAGAAGTGAAGTGGACCGACCGGGCACCGAAGTTCATCATGCGATACCGTCCATCGGGGGAAGAAGTGTGGAATGTGTAAAACCCTCATTCCCCATCGTTCAGTGAAGTGGAGTCGCCAGTGGAGAACATCGTGGTTGGCGCCAATAAGTCGTGATGCTTTGGATTCCGCGTAACCGTTCATCTTGGACCGGGTGAGCCCATACTACTCCTGCCTGCTTCGGTAGCCTACGATGGTGTGGCCCTTTTTCCTAGTGGCACGCTTTCCCAAGACCGTGGCCCGTTGCATACTACTAGCGTGTTTGAAAGTGTGCCCCGGAACGTGTGTTTCTCAGTGTGTCTGTGTGGATTGTGCTCGATCCAGAGGAGGATTGGGTTGGCTAGTCAAAATGCCGCTCGGAAGGTAGTTGCAACCTTATATGGTGTTGGGGTTTTGTGTGGTTGATGTACCGAATCTTCAAACCATACTGTATGCTCCCACCAGCACCAGAATAGAGAGCAAAGTGTGAGCGTACACAAAGGAGAGATTAATTGCGGTCGAGAGGGCTTTTCTATATCCACTTTTCTTATGCTTTTCAGCACCGTCAGTAAATGTTTTCGTTTAACTTGTGTGTACGTGTGCTTGTATGAGTTGGCATACGGAAGACAGTAAAATTGGAAACAGATTACTCATGTTCTACTTGCAGTAGGATTTACTTTCGATTTTGGTTACTTTTAATTGATTCTGGGGCTGTTATAGGTAAGTTTCATTTTCATTTCATTAGATATTTGTTTGTTATTTGTTGTTATTCACTGTTATTCACTAATTTCATTTGTTATTTGTTGTTATTCACTTTTTCTTTCTTTGTTTTAAGCAAGGACAATTAAGGAATTAATAGTTTTGTTTTTTTTTTGTTATTTCTTTCACAAAAGCTTCACTTTCTGCTTTTTTCTCTCTTACTTTGTTGCTCACAAGTCTTTTACTTTTTTGTTTCACTTCATTACCCAGTTCATTTATTCAAAACAAGAGTTTTATTTACTGTAAATTTGCTTGTATTACTTTAACTTAAATGTATTTATTTTCTATGATAAGCAATGTCTTTGTGTGTCTTTAATGTTCTCTCGTTATTTGCTCCAACCTGCTATTTTCTTCTCTCAAATCAATGTCACCGACGCAATCTTCATGTGGCAATGACTTGCCTGTCTACCGCCGGCTTCCTTTATCAAGGACAAACAAGGCTTCTCAATTATGGACGAACCTTTCTGCGAATTAGGTTCAACCGGCGAGAAAACGCTGTATGCCGGCCATCGCCCGCATGTACACTATTTGAATGATTCATTCATGAAAGTACTACACCACTCTGTTACGTCATGCTGTGTGCTCGCCGTTATCGCAACTTGGCAAAGTAGTGCGGCGCAACCGAATATGATGCTGTTTTCATGCTTTCGTGTGGGGGTTGGGTGGTTCACTTTTCTTGTTTTAGGAGTTATTTCTTGTTCTAGAGCGCTCATTAAGTTCTGATTATGCTCTTTTTCCGTTTACACCTATCATCAAAGCGAGTTTTGTAGCAGCTTGGTGCTTCTTCAATTTCGTTAATGTCACACTGAACTGGACGGTATGTGGATAGGTAGAGTTACAGCAATAAAAAGAACCGTGGAATGCACCTTTCACTCAATTCCGAGCGAGAGGGCTGGCTTCGCCAGATGCATCGAAATATGTCTCCCACGATGTTTGCTGTTCGACCGTTTCGAAAATAGGGCCTATAAAAAAATCTTCACTTTTTGACAGGTTGCTGCAGTGTTCCGAGGCGGTCTCCCGAAAGTCCCGAAGTTTTGACAGCTTCAACTCGCTTACTATCAGTTCGGAGATGTATTGCGGGATGCGGACCGATGCATGCTGCAGGTCCGTTGGGTCACAACATAAAAGGAAAGAGCGTTTTCTGCGTAGGCCCCATGGGAGCGACGCGCATCTTTAGGTGGAGAGGGAGTGGTCCAGAGTTCACAGTGTCTGTCGCCGCCACAGACCTCCAAACTTGAACTGTGTCTGTCTGGTTTCACATATCAATGCAACGGGAACAACGTACCTTGGGGAGAAAGATACATGAGTGTCTGTCTTCTTGTCTAGGTGCAGGAAGTGACTCTGGGGATTCGCGGGAGATACGACGAGTACAGCAGCTTTTGATTCAATTTACGTATCGATTAAATGGGGTACGACGTGTGCTGCATTCGGTCCTGTGATTTATCGGATGTACACACCCCCCCCTGGTACCTGCGCGGGACACACGGTTCGTTAGCCACTTTGTTGCTCCGAAATTCCTGTTTCAAAAGCCCATTCAAACGCCAACGCGCTCGTCCATTCGTCCTCGTTCAGTTTTTTTAAGGTGAATATTTGGCGTGGGTTAATCTAATTTACCAGTAGCGCATAGCTTTAGTTTCTATCTTTAGCGTTCGTAAAGGGTTTTTGGATGTTCATTTACACTCGTTAGTATTGCTGCGGGTGATAAAATTTAGCGTGATTTAGTTATCGGTCTTCAGTGTGCAGTGCTTGTCGAATTAAATCCATTTCGTACTTCAACTACGAGTTTTCATGCTTGATGGTAATAAAGTTACAGCGATCCCTCTCGTTTGCTGAATATAGACATTAACCACTCTCATGTTATGGATGCCATGGATGTGCTAAAAGGTCCCTCAAACATTATGTTGCACACAAAGAATCACCCTCAACGCATTTTTCATCATGCTCAACCCCATATTCATGTTTGCTGTTAATTGATGCTAAAATTATCACTTTCACGGCTTTTCAAGAGCAAATAATTTAATACAACAGTCGTGTTAGTGTTAGCATCAAGAACTGTAGTTAACATTCAACCACCTCAAACACACACACACACCTCAGTTCGCTTGTGTGGGATCCGGCGAGAGTAGACAGGTTGCAAGTAACCACAGTTGTCTGGATTTTATTTCCACCTCGACGAGTGTCGTCTGGCATCAACCGCCGGCCGGCCACATGATCGAAAATTAATGCAACCGTGCTGCTGTGTGTCTGCGTGTATGTGTGTTTTATGCTTTTCAGTAACCACTCGGGGTATTTAATGTACAAAAATATCCAGTCTTTCCCAAACATGGGAATCTCGTCCGTGTGTGGGTCGTTCAATTCACCGAAATCAGTTAGGGAAAATCTATCGGGAACCCACAACCCACCCGGGCATGGTTCGTTGCAGTTCCAATGTGTGTGTGTGTGGCTGGCTTGCAGCATAAAATATGCATTATTCATTTTCGGCTTCCTTTCCGTTGAGTGCACTTGGAAATGGCACGACGTATCGGTTCGGTTGCTGTGGCCGTGCGCGTGTTGATGTCGCGCTTTTTTAAACGCGATTTGTTTTGGGTTCCGTTCCGTTATTCCTCTCTTTTTCCCCGTCGAATCGATCTGTGGTGGCAACCCCGGCAATGTACGTAATTTGCAAAAAACGGGGGAAATGTAATGGCTGGTGTGCGTTTTTGTTGTGTACGCCAGTTTGCGTTTGATTCGTGCGCAGACTTGATATTTTTGCGACCGACCGGATAGAAGACTTGCACGTTGCAACTGGCCGATGCCGCCGATGTGGTGTATGCGTGTGAAAGAGCGGGGAGAGTTAAATGGAAAATAAATATGGATGAGAAAAAGGATTGCTGCAGCTTTGGGTGTGAACCGTTGTTGGTGGGTGGGTGTTTGTGATTGTGTGTTATTTAGCATTTTATAATATTGTTTCGACGGATGCCATCATCATCAATCCAGCCTATGGTTAATCACAATGTTTCGGTAGAATTATATTTTTGGATGCTCTCGGTCTCTGTCGCTGTGCAACCGATGCCAGATGGAAACAGCTTTCGTTGAAGGTGTACATGGGAAATGGAATGAAATTAAATCCGTATGGTTTGAAGTAGCGGGAAATTGGATTCGTAAGTTTGTTTACAGCGAATGGTAACCCTTGTCGGTGTTTATGACTAGTTTTAATTGCGGGTTTTTGTGTGTGGTGTCCATTTAATTTGTTAAATTTAAAACAATTTTACGGCGCTTTTTTAATCTAGATGGTGTAATATTCGCCTAGGGAAATATCGCCCGTTTAACGCTTAATCTAATCAACCATTGGCACAACATCATCAACAATTGTATCCAGCCACACAGCATCAACAGTCTCCAAACCAATTCATTCAAGCAATGTGTTTTGTAAACGCAAATGCAATTTAGCTTTTCCTTCAATTGTTTTCCCTATTCGGGTCCGTTCCCATTCCTTATCGGATTACGAGACCAACGCGCAGAAATCAAAATGATAAAATCAGTAGCAAAAATTCAATAATACGATTTTCGTTCGTCTGCTTTCTTCTGCGCTGCTTTTCACTGGTGTAACCGGGCAAAGAAAGAAAAACCGGATAAGCACTCCAGCATGCATAATTTAATTATTTCGCCCGTTTCTTCTTCGCTTTACCCAAAAAAAAACAACGCGCCCGGTGCATAACATCGTCGTGACGTCCCGAAAGCCCTACCACATCGCTCCGTTTTCTTTGCAACTTTCTGATCCGAACGAAAGCGGCGCTCTTCGGTGGGATTTCTCGGTACGAGAAGAGCGAAACACTATCGAGAGATGCTGTTGTGCGTGCTTTACCCCGTTACCGGGCAAACGAACACCGACCGTTGGAAAATGTGATGAAAAATCAATTCGGCATCCGGCAAGGCACAAGAGCCCAGAGTCTTTTGGTTTGGAGGATTTGTATTTGTTACGGTTCGATCGATCGTGCTGCTTAAAGTTAGCATTCTTATTGCGCGTGTGGTCGTCGGCCCCCAACATAAACCCTTCCCAACGGTATGGTAAGTTTCCATTGCTTGTATCCCGTTATCTGTCCGCCATTTGTGGCCTATTACTAGTCTAATTGACCGTCATAGTGTACCGGTCGATGGTGTGTCTCCGGGCCCAAGACGACGAGAAACTTGGTGGCGGCAATCGCGAAGAAGACTGGCTTTGTTGCCATCCTTTCCGCTGTACACTTGACATCGAAAAGGGAAAAACCGGTCCTTGCTCAACATCGGAGATGAGACGTGCCGAGTTCGTTTGCCTGCCGACACTTACAAAAAAAAACCGGACCGCAGCATGAAAAAGGTCATACAGAAGTTGTCCTCCCGATCCATTACCGAGAGACGTATTCGTGTGCAGGTTTTTCTTCCAATAACTGGACAGTGCCGTTCGATCAATAGGCTCTCTTTTTTTGGAATAGTAAATATCGCATAATGTTTGTGTGCTAATGTCGCACTTTTTTTCGAGCAACAATTCTACTCTAGCTGACCGGCAAGTCATTCAAGAGATTGGAAGCAATTAAGCAATATAATTGTAGTGGAGTCAATTCTACGGGAGGCTTACAACTTACCTGAAATCAGACACCGAAAGGGCTATTATCGCAGGTCCCGTTTCGCTCCGAAGAAACTCCATCCAAAAAAGAAGCATTCAAACTGCATTTCGAGCGCCCTTTGGTTCCAAGTGTCTTCCCACAAGCTTTCGGCGTGGTGTGCCCATAAAGGTGATGGGACCTTTTTTTTTCCCCCGTCAAATTGGCTCAGCTTTAATTCACTTCCCTTTTTGGGGGAGAGGGATGGGCGTAACGAAATCGGTGGAAGAGGTCAACGACGTGTCCACAGCAGATAGCCGGGATGGAGTGGTGGGTCTCGACGGTTTTCGGATCCGGTTACAAGTGCGACCCCACAGTGACCGGGCCAAACTTCCGGCCCGGCACGACGACAACACAGTTTGCGGAGGCCGGCAAACGCATCGGACCGTATCTAATGAAGTTGCCGCGCGGCATCTTTATTTCTAGCTGCTCGACTTACGTTTTGTTTTTGTGTTCCCGACACATTATCGTTGGATTGTAACGGAGCTCTCTCTCTAGCGTCGTAAGGTAGAATTGCTTCCGGTGAGAAAGGCCACGAGAGCAATACACGCTGTACCATGTGATCACCCGTGGGTCATTGAACACTGGTGGATGGCACGTCTAGAACCTAGAATCTAGCCCAGAAGCTAATGGGATTTGTGGTTGGGATTTTTTCGTGAAGACACCACTTATGTTACTGTTACTGCACGGGGAGTTGGCTGTTGCTGTCAGTGAAAGTATGTGTCCGAACGATGGTGATCTGGCTTTGATTTGGTTGGGTTTCTGTTAAGGTGTAATGCATGAGAATTCTTCATGAATTCCACCCGTAGAGTGGGTATATGTTTCGGACACATAAATAGACCTAATTTTTGGGTGCAAGAAGTCGTTGTTACGTCTTGTGTTATCGTAACGTTTATTGGTGCAGTTGACCTGGTCTACAGTTCGCACTATGAAGGTGTGTGAATACGACTATAATTGGAAGGATGTACATTCTGCCGAATTGATCTAATCAGATTTTTGACCATTTTTGCAAACCCCATAATTTCTATTCAAGGATCTTACTAGCTGTCATTAGAATGATATCAAATAAAGGAGTTAGATCTATAATTTTAGGTACAGTTTACATGAATTCTTAAAGATACAGAGCATTATTCCATAGGCCCTAAGTTCTATAATTTTAGTTAGTTCTATAATTTTAGGTACAGTTTACATGAATTCTTAAAGATACAGAACATTATTGCATAGGCCCTTACGAGTTCCAAAGTTATCCGAATATTATTTATCTAAAACCGCAATGGAAATGAATGACTATCAACTGTTTTATTAAAGCAAAACTCACACATAATCCTTGCAATATTGTTTTTAATGTCTCAATGGTTTCATATAACGTCCCTGACCTATGCTCTCTGTCTGCTGTAATGTCACCTACATGTGATTGCTACCTACTCTGGTATACGTGCCAATGAGTGTACATAGGACACGGCCATTGTTTTTATGTCCTTGACAAGGGTTTTTGTGATGCTTTCTCTGGAGCACACGGTCCCACGCGGTTAGTGACGGTTGGTGTACCTTTCTTAGCCCATATTATGTTCATTACTTGTGAACTGTGAACTCCACCAGGCGCGCCCCATCTACTAGAGCGTCGGTATGTCAGAACCATTCTAAGACTGAGAGTTTTGCATCCTTTCTCCATTACTGTCGCAGCATATTTCTAGTGAAGCAGGACGTAAACCTCTTGATTTCAACGAATGAATATTAATTACTTAGAATAAACTGTAAGGTCAAAAGAGTTTTTCCATCAGACGAACGTGGCGCAGTAGGAGGTTAAGTAAACGTTGCTCGAAAACATAATCTTAACAGTAGGCAAGATATTAAACCCTTCTTTTTTGCTATGTTTTATCCCACAAAAGCATTCCATTCCATTTAGGGTTGAGATTCGCGTTCGTTCTTACATGAACGAATGCAAAACGACAAGACCTATGTAAGCCAGTAGTGTGACACTCTGGGGAAGATTTTTGTTTTGTTTCTTTAGGCCACGCATAACCTCACTCTCTTGCAAGCACGATGGCCCTGTAAAACTACAGTGCTTCTTCAAGATGTGATTCTTGAAACATCTTGTGTGTGTGTGTGTGCAGGAGGTCACACGGCTGCTTGCTGTTTGACGCGTTTTCGCTCAGTTTGGTGGCCCCTTGGGCCACACCGACATAACCTCGAAAGGAATAGGCGAATAAAGCATGGCTACACAAGGGCTGCAAGGAATACTATCATCGCTTCGGTTTCGTTGCAGGGCCAGCTTTCTGCAGTGTGAGTGTGTGTAATAGTGCAAGGCAGAAGATTGCACCATGAAGTGGCTTTCGTTTGGTGCAGCACGCCTTTCAATGAAAGTAACAGTTGTGTGTGCTTGTTTTTCCCCGTTTGCACTTCTGGCTTTCCTTCTGCAGATAGGAAAGGATGTACGTGTGTGTGTGTTTAACCTCGTGTCGAACAAGAAAGGTGTAAGGAAAGCACAGGCACGCTGGCTCTCGTTGTTGTTGATAGGGAAAGCAAAAATGGGTCAATAGGACGTGACCTTATGCAAGCACACGCGTAACAGGGAGAATCGTGAAGCATACTTTTAGGCGCTTTTAGGGCAGTTGGATAATTAACAAAACGTGCAACCTTTCACCTCTTTCTCCAGGGCTACTGAAAAAAAAAGGGGTAAACATTTAAAACAAATCATTAAACGCGAATGGTTTGCTTCGTTTGTTTCTCAACGGGGAAAGGCGTATTTTTTTTTCTTATCAATTACCACAAAGGAAATGAATTATTAGCGAAACTGGTGATTTTCAATAATTAGCAATATTTTATTTGCACTTTGCCAAATTAGGGTACCAAGCAAAAAAAAAAAGGGAAAACAATTCTCAGGCCATGAAGAACACGATTTATAAACAAAAAATCACAAAACTAGTACAACCGTTTAGTAGCTGCTCCACCAATGCCATGGACCGTGCGGCCCGTTATAATTGAATTTTCCGGTATATTAAACGGAGGGGGAAACCAATTATCTGTGGTACAAATTTGTGTTCTCGTTTTTTGTTTTGTTTATTCCTTTTCCATTGGTGGTTCGTAATTTTGCACACCTTTCACCAGGGAAAAGAGAAAGAAATATGCAACTGCTTTGCTGAAGTGATAGTTGTTGCTTTGCTGAAGGTACGATTTAATTTGTTTCGTACCTTTATTCGTACTGAACGTACCTGAACCAAATGTTCTCTCGGTGGTAATAAGATTTCCCCCTGTTTTTTTTTACTATTAAATTAAATAAAAAAAACACTGTTGTGTTCCGTTTATCATTCTTTATCGATTATTTTTACTGTTTTCCCCGTTTTTTTTTCGGTCTCTAATACTATGAGTAAGTTAATTTCCTCCACCGACTGGCTTCATCTTCTCCTCGATGAATCATGCTTTCGGATGTTTTTCAAGTGTCAATGTCCGTACAGAAAAACGCCACCGGGAAAAGCGTGGATTAACTATTTTTACTGGAAGCATGATTCATCGGTTTTAGTTTTTCCTCCCGCGAAACCCGAGCGCCGCAGCACTTTGGTTTTGATTTGTTCTTCCTCTTCGCAAGAAGAGGCTGTGTGCATACGGCTAGGAGAGAATGGCTTAAAATGGAATACTTATGGTCTGTGTCCGCTTTTGAAACGAAGCAGTGCGTTTACGATGCGTTTCCTGCTGCAATTTGCCGCGTTTTGTGCTATTGACTTTATTTTTAGTTCATAATTTTTCCAAACAACATGAGGCGAAAGAGAGGGAGAGAGAGGGAATGCACTCTAAAAACCCGGAGCTAATACTAATTGTAACGATTGATGGCGTTGCTCAACGAAACTTTGATTGAAACAAATTGGTTGCCTGGCGCGAGAGTAGATACCAAGTGCATTTAAGATTAGTTCTTATGTATTTAAGTTAGAGCAAGCTGTGTTGATGTAATTAGATCAAGGAGAAGGGCACAATAACGTACCCTGGAATGTTTCATTTCGCAAGATTAAGGAAACAAACAGATAAGTTTCAAGCGTGTGGATAGAAAACCGTCCACAAAATCTTCCAAATCATCATTCCGCTCTACCAGAAGAGCGGGCAACCAAACGAGTGAAAGCATCCATCGAGGCTTGTGTTCTATGGTTTGGGCGAAGATTAATCGTTCGCATTTATATTAATCATTTGCTATAAATTTAATGCTACAAGCGAGATTGCAACCTCTCTTGGTGTGCTTGGTGATTCGCTGGAGCTGTAGGAAGGGATGATGTATCCCATGTTTGCTTTTTTTCTGCTTCCGAAAGAGAAACCCCAAGACAACAACAAATGGTGCATGAAACGTGGCTAGTGTGCTCTGGTGTGTGTGGCTTGATTAAAACGCACATCGTGGTAATAATTATCGCTCCTAGGGGAACGATCGGGGATGATCGAGGAGAAGACGACCACCAAGGGATAGATAAAAAAGAGGCACCAAGGAAAGCTAGATTAAAAAATTGACCAAGAACACTCAATGAAGTGTGCGGTTAATTTGTTATCCGAAAGAAAATAAATATTATCTATTATTGCCGATCGGCGAAAACAGTGCTGAGCGATGTAAAGAAGTAAGTAATATTTCCATTACGATCCAATTGAGCTCAACGTTAGTCCTGTATAAAGTGAAACAGGAAGACTCTTTAATGGGTGGAAAAAAAAGTTAAGTTGGCTTAAAGAACAATCTCTTCCGACCCGATCCGGTGCTGGTCCCTGTGTTTGTGTCCCCTTTTTCTCAGCAGCATATCCAGCGTGTATGTGTGTCTGCTGCGTGTGGCCTGAAGTGTTTCGCGCTATTGATGCAATTTAAAGAGGCATTAAATCTTAAGTAATGAGATGTGCAATTACGACACCCATCCCTTGCTTGCTTCTTTCCATTTGGAGAACCTTTTGCAGAATTTTAATACCGCAACGTCCTCATGCTCTCTCTCGAGTGTGCTGGCTGGCTGCGAAGACGGCAAAGAGACGGCTCATTTAAACAGCTTAGAAATGGATTATCGACGAGATGATGTCGCCTCGCTCAAGTGGGGCTTTTGGGATATTACGAAACGCCAAAGGAAGTTGGTGGAGTTGAGCAATGATGTGGATGTGTGTTTCAAATTTAATTCTATTTGTTTACCAGTATCATTCTTAACGACTTCATTTTTTGTTGCTGTGTGTCTTCGCGTGGGCCTCGTTTGTCCCCCGAAAACTCGCAATTGATCTTTGTTTGCACAAATCGTACAGGAAATGCCGTGTTTGTGTGTTGTCGCTGCCGATCGTTGTCAGTAAGTATGGCGAACGAGCACATCGATCTTATGTGTAGTATCGGGTGGCCCCGGTGTATGGTCTTTTTCCAATGTCGGCTGTAACTATAAAGCAGAGCAGCACCGATCGGGTGTGCGTGCGTGTGCGGCGTTTCTGTTTTTCTGTTCCGCTTGCGGTACGCCATGACGTGCGCATCGTTGCGTATTCCGTGCGTGTACGATACTTATATACCCCGAACTGCGCATACATCACACCCCGTCTTGCGTGAAGGGATCCCTCTGTTGCCGCAATGTTGCCTTTTTGCATCTTATTTACGGATGGAAATCGAGAAACGAGTACCGCGTACCAACACCGGCTTGAACCATTCGCCCCGACCGCCGAGGTACGACAGAATGGCACGGAAGATAAATACACGATCAGAATACTCATCCGGAGCGGACTTGAGAAGTCGGAGAGACCATCCGGGCAGCTAGGAACGCATATCCCCATAAACACCCCTTTCCGTGTGCGTTAAGATGCTTGGAGGAAGACGACCCGGCGGGTTAGGGTTTTTAGTATTCCAAATAAATTTATTCGACTTCCTTTCCCTGACGAGGTCGGCAGTCTCTCTAGCCCCTGTCGTTTTTGTGACGCGTGTCTTTCTCGTCGTTCGGCAATGAGAGGTGCGTCTTCCATTTACTACTTAACTCATGTGTCATCCTTTCATTATCTTGTCTGAAGCAGCGAGAGAGAGAGAGAGAGTCCCTAAAGGGTAAGAACGTGGAGTGGATCCTGGGCACGGTGTGTGAATTGCTTTAATCGCTCTCGGAAGTGACTTTTGATTGTTGTCCCGCTGC
>KZ061828.1:116630-187589 GCA_002091835.1 Anopheles maculatus
TTTTTGTTTTGTTTATTCCTTTTCCATTGGTGGTTCGTAATTTTGCACACCTTTCACCAGGGAAAAGAGAAAGAAATCTGCAACTGCTTTGCTGAAGGTATGGTTTAATTTGTTTCGTACCTTTATTCGTTTTGTGCCATCATCTGAACCAAATGTTCTTCCGATGGTAATAAGATTTCCCACTGTTTTTTTTTACTATTAAATTAAATAAAAAAACACTGTTGTGTTCCGTTTATCATTCTTTATCGATTATTTTTACTGTTTCCCCGTTTTTTTCTGTCTCTAATACTATGAGTAAGTCAATTTCCTCCACCGACTGGTTTCATCTTCTCGTCGATGAATCATGCTTTCGGATGTTTTTCAAGTGTCAATGTCCGTAAAGAAAAACGCCACCGGGAAAAGCGTGGATTAACTATTTTTACTGGAAGCATGATTCATCGGCTTTAGTTTTTCCTCCCGCGAAACCCGAGCGCCGCAGCACTTTGGTTTTGATTTGTTCTTCCCCTTCACAAGAAGAGGCTGTGTGCACCCGGCTAGGAGAGAATGGCTTAAAATGGAATACTTATGGTCTGTGTCCGCTTTTGAAACGAAGCAGTGCGTTTACGATGCGTTTCCTGCTGCAATTTGCCGCGTTTTGTGCTATTGACTTTATTTTTAGTTCATAATTTTTCCAAACAACATGAGGCGAAAGAGAGGGAGAGAGAGGGAATGCACTCTAAAAACCCGGAGCTAATACTAATTGTAACGATTGATGGCGTTGCTCAACGAAACTTTGATTGAAACAAATTGGTTGCCTGGCGCGAGAGTAGATACCAAGTGCATTTAAGATTAGTTCTTATGTATTTAAGTTAGAGCAAGCTGTGTTGATGTAATTAGATCAAGGAGAAGGGCACAATAACGTACCCTGGAATGTTTCATTTCGCAAGATTAAGGAAACAAACAGATAAGTTTCAAGCGTGTGGATAGAAAACCGTCCACAAAATCTTCCAAATCATCATTCCGCTCTACCAGAAGAGCGGGCAACCAAACGAGTGAAAGCATCCATCGAGGCTTGTGTTCTATGGTTTGGGCGAAGATTAATCGTTCGCATTTATATTAATCATTTGCTATAAATTTAATGCTACAAGCGAGATTGCAACCTCTCTTGGTGTGCTTGGTGATTCGCTGGAGCTGTAGGAAGGGATGATGTATCCCATGTTTGCTTTTTTTTCTGCTTCCGAAAGAGAAACCCCAAGACAACAACAAATGGTGCATGAAACGTGGCTAGTGTGCTCTGGTGTGCGTGGCTTTATTAAAAACCACATCGAGACGACCACCAAGGGATAGATAAAAAAGAGGCACCAAGGAAAGCTAGATTAAAAAATTGACCAAGAACACTCAATGAAGTGTGCGGTTAATTTGTTATCCGAAAGAAAATAAATATTATCTATTATTGCCGATCGGCGAAAACAGTGCTGAGCGATGTAAAGAAGTAAGTAATATTTCCATTACGATCCAATTGAGCTCAACGTTAGTCCTGTATAAAGTGAAACAGGAAGACTCTTTAATGGGTAGAAAAAATTTAAGTTGGCTTTAAGAACAATCTCTTCCGACCCAATCCGGTGCTGGTCCTTGTAAAGAACAATCTCTTCCGACCCGATCCGGTGCTGGTCCCTGTGTTTGTGTCCCCTTTTTCTCAGCAGCATATCCAGCGTGTATGTGTGTCTGCTGCGTGTGGCCTGAAGTGTTTCGCGCTATTGATGCAATTTAAAGAGGCATTAAATCTTAAGTAATGAGATGTGCAATTACGACACCCATCCCTTGCTTGCTTCTTTCCATTTGGAGAACCTTTTGCAGAATTTTAATACCGCAACGTCCTCATGCTCTCTCTCGAGTGTGCTGGCTGGCTGCGAAGACGGCAAAGAGACGGCTCATTTAAACAGCTTAGAAATGGATTATCGACGAGATGATGTCGCCTCGCTCAAGTGGGGCTTTTGGGATATTACGAAACGCCAAAGGAAGTTGGTGGAGTTGAGCAATGATGTGGATGTGTGTTTCAAATTTAATTCTATTTGTTTACCAGTATCATTCTTAACGACTTCATTTTTTGTTGCTGTGTGTCTTCGCGTGGGCCTCGTTTGTCCCCCGAAAACTCGCAATTGATCTTTGTTTGCACAAATCGTACAGGAAATGCCGTGTTTGTGTGTTGTCGCTGCCGATCGTTGTCAGTAAGTATGGCGAACGAGCACATCGATCTTATGTGTAGTATCGGGTGGCCCCGGTGTATGGTCTTTTTCCAATGTCGGCTGTAACTATAAAGCAGAGCAGCACCGATCGGGTGTGCGTGCGTGTGCGGTGTTTCTGTTTTTCTGTTCCGCTTGCGGTACGCCATGACGTGCGCATCGTTGCGTATTCCGTGCGTGTGCGATACTTATATACCCCGAACTGCGCATACATCACACCCCGTCTTGCGTGAAGGGATCCCTCTGTTGCCGCAATGTTGCCTTTTTGCATCTTATTTACGGATGGAAATCGAGAAACGAGTACCGCGTACCAACCAACCGGCTTGAACCATTCGCCCCGACCGCCGAGGTACGACAGAATGGCACGGAAGATAAATACACGATCAGAATACTCATCCGGAGCGGGCTTGAGAAGTCGTAGAGACCATCCGGGCAGCTAGGAACGCATATCCCCATAAACACCCCTTTCCGTGTGCGTTAAGATGCTTGGAGGAAGACGACCCGGCGGGTTAGGGTTTTTAGTATTCCAAATAAATTTATTCGACTTCCTTTCCCTGACGAGGTCGGCAGTCTCTCCTAGCCCCTGTCGTTCTTGTGACGCGTGTCTTTCTCGTCGTTCGGCAATGAGAGGTGCGTCCTCCATTTACTACTCTACTCATGTGTCATCCTTTCATTATCTTGCCTGAAGCAGCGAGAGAGAGAGAGAGAGTCCCTAAAGGGTAAGAACGTGGAGTGGATCCTGGGCACGGTGTGTGAATTGCTTTAATCGCTCTCGGAAGTGACTTTTGATTGTTGTCCCGCTGCGTGGCGCGGTGCTGTTCTGGATTTTGTTCAATTCACTGCCTTTTGTCGATTTGTCCTCCTCGCCAACTCGAAAACGCCATGCTGCCGCGAAACGTCTAAAAGTGTTGGTGATGGAGATGATTGTGTCTGGGTTTGAATTACTTCTCATGCGAATGGAGCTGGATTTTATGACAGTTTTTTTTATTATCACTTCGGCGAAGGAAGATCAACAGAATTGCATTCGCGGGAGCGTAAAGGATTGACAACCTTTAGGGATATGTTTAACAGGAAGTGAAAAGCAATTAAATTGAGCTTTATGTTTATTCGCATTCGAATAATGAAATATACAACATAGATGAACAATATTGCTATAATTCTTAGGAAGTTTCTATTAATCAAACCATTTACTTATAGTTTTTAAACATATCGAATAAAATATACTGTTTGAAAGTATTTATCGACACTGTTAGACGTTACACTTTCTTTGTTATGTTTTTTAGTTATTGATTTGAAACATTGGATATTGTTCTATGGGTCTAACTTATTTATTACTTACTACTTTTTTTAAATGTTTAATTTTATTCATATTTAATAACCTTAACTATTAATAAAATTTCTTTCACGTATTAACGATTTCACGATTAATAATTGCAATTCACTCTTTTTTTATTGTTTCTAAAGTCTATTTTGATTTTTTTTTTGTTTACGTATTGAGTAAAATATTAAACTATCAATATTGCAATTAGATTAATCTTTTTAACATTCATAATATTAATTATACCAAATGTTGGTATTGTGTTTTACTTTTATTGTATTTATATTTGCCAAAAACAACAATAAAAGTACACTAGACAATGCATTTTCGACTGATTTATTGCAAGGCAACATACTAAACTATATTCTCATCAGAACTGAACAAAGCACAGTAAAATATTGATGGTAATATTTATACACCTGGTAATGTGCGCTTTTTACTACCATTATTCCTTGCTCGAACTGGCAGTACACACCCCATAATGATAAAGTGACTCCCTGCCGTCTAGGAAGGCTCGAATGCAAAAAGAGAGAACCGAAAGCAAAATAGAAGCGAACCACCTCACTTCCGGACGAGACATACAAATTGTATGCTATTTTCCTGGTTTTACCAAACCCATTCTCCCTCATTCGCGTTTTTTGGTTGCCCGGGGATCGGTTTTCTTTTTGCTCTTGCCCAAATGCACCACAATGTTACCCACCGGTACCGGGTTTTTGACCTACCGATTTGTTCTACTTTAAATTTCAACATTACTCTTTTTCCCTGCGTTCCCATAAATATCTTTTTCACATGCTTGCCTGTGTTTTTCTTTCCTTTCTTTCGGCAATCACGGCCGAGTTTCCCTCGAATGTTCTCTCTCGGCGTGGTTGTAACACCCGGTCAACGATGCAGCTGTGGTAGCGCATGCAAACACAAATGTCTAGTGGTGCGCGCCTACCATACTACCATCATGATGCTGCTGCTGCTGCAATGGAAGCATATTTTGGTAATGGTTGATGGTGGTTGTTTTTTTTTTCTCTCAACAATTTTTCATACCCTCATTCATGTTATGCAGCAAGGCGAATGAACGAGAATAATGTGAGCAAGGTGTTTGTTTGCTGACTGTTGTAAGAATCGTCCTTTTGGACACATTTTGAAGCGTGTAAAGCCCCAAGGGTGTTGGTTACGCTTACGGTAGCATGAGTGACAATTGTTAATTTGAAATGGTCTTCTATCACATTGTTTCCTTGTGGTGTATCAATCCTTCGTGGGAAAGGCATCATTTTTGTCTTGAAATATTTAAATTTACAGCTCAAATTGTTACTCTGTGGTTTCACACTTTCATCACGTTCCAAATGTCTTGTCAATGTCTGCGATATTTAAGACCCGCCAAAAACACGCGCACCATTACAGCAAATAGTTTTGCTTCCTTTGACATCGTTTGCAGACATTATTGGGAACTGTACTACCACCGGCGGATGGGAAGATTTGTATAATTTTAATCCAATTTTCGCAACTCGCGTTTTTGCGATGTCAGCAGTCAGGTTGAGAGCACACAAGCACGTGTTTTAACCCTCCCAGCGTACAAAGCGTGACAACTGCAAGCTCTAGCGGGGACACTGCAAGAATTGGAGCAAGAATCTGATCTGTCAGCTGTGTCTTACTTGAACTATTGCAACACGTCGCCAAAGATGATCGCAGACTTTGAGTTGATTTTCCGAAAACTTTGGCTCCAGTCAGCAGCCGCAGGTGTCACTACCGATAACAATGGGAATTTAATTAAAATTTCATCAACCTTTTGACAGTTTCCAGTGAGTATGAGTCTACCCGTTTTAAGGATGATACGTACGTGCCACAAAGTAAGGCACATCATTTTCATACTAGAAATCACGCAATATTTAGCACGACAGGTCATAACTTTTTATGCTCTTTTGAAAGATTACTTACAAAACTACTTCTTAATATAGTATTAACGTTTGAAGTGAACGGTGCATACATGAAGATGTAATATCCTGTTTTATCCCACTACAATTTGTTCCACGGACGGGTGTCGGGCGTAAGTACATTTATTGTACGGTGCATGATAGCCGAGACGCTAAGGCAAGATGCAATTTAGAGCATCATTAGATGAAAAGCAAGCTAATAGGCGGCTTACTATAACAACTTCCTTCTCACACAAGTGACTCGCCCCTTTTGTAAAGCTGCTTAGCGCTACAGTTTTCTGATAAAGGATGGTACTCTCGCTCTTTGTGCTAAGGCCCAGCTGAAATGCAGAATTCAGCTCTTCAGTGTGCAACCTTCGGTCTAAATGATGATGATGACATATCAGCAGAATGGTTCTCATTCTTGGTGCAATATCGAATGAAAGCAGATAGGTGTTGAATGGCCCCCTGATGTGGTCTCCTGTTATTAGCAGCCGTCTTTTCACTGTCTCCAAAACGAATCATCCGAGAGTGTGTGTGTGTGTGCAGGCGGGTGAAGGTTTCCTGTTTGTGTGGAGTGTAGTGTACGGTTACCTGCATGCTTTCGTGTAGTTCTTCTTCTTTGCATAGGAAGTTGCCCTTACCATAGGTAACGGAGATAGAAAGCTAGACCCGGTGTGTACGTAAGTGAATGCAAAACGTTGTTAGCACTGATAAGAGCTTCGTCAAAAGTTCCCTCACCCCCCTCCCATCACTGCAGGCTGGTAGAGTATTGGAAAAGGTACGGAGGTGAAGCAAAAGTTGTTGATACTTTTCCCCTGGTGTATTGAGCCAATTACAGTTACCCACCCTTTGGGTCGCATGGTCGAAAGTAGGGCACAAAACTCCGCTTGCTTTTTAAGCAAATTAGAGAGACACCCCTTTGCGCGTACCGTTCTGTTCCGGTGTCGATGATATCTGTTTGTAGTTTGTTGAAGTATTCGAAGAACGAGGACTGGCCGAGAGCGCTCTGATGGGTTGGTGTATGCAAATGAAGAAATATGATTCCCTTAAAGTTGGACTTCCTCAAACAATGGGAACTCTAAACTTTGAGCAAACGCTGCTGTCTTACAAACTAACTAAGGTGAACAAACTTTAAAGCGCTTTACGGAAATATCTTGACAAGGCTTTCCTCACTTGACCCACTGGGTCAATGGGTGCGCTATGTACGTTATGGCTGGTAGCACATAACACCTTGAGTTCCTTTTATCGTCAAGACTTTTTCCGTTTTTCGTGACCGAATTCTGACGAATGCAAATTTCTTGGAGCTTGTTAAATTCAATAACAAAATAATAACTACACGAGACACCTGGCCTTGGTTGGTAGCATTTTAAGATATATCGGTGATTGCTTCCAACTATTATATTTTATGCATCGTTTATGTGTCGTTCGCATATGCTGCTTTCTGTGTTCAATCAATCGTTGTAAATCATTCGGCAGGCTACCATATGGCCACAGGACCATAGGTGCTTTTGGGCAATTGAACTAACAAACTGAAACATATGTTTCCATGAAGCCATTTTGGGCCATGGTGGCAATCTTCTCTTCCATCTCTGGTTCGGAACATATGTGACAGTCGGGACTGGGAAAAATTAACTTCATTATTTAACGCACTTACGGTTGAAGAAGCTTCGAAGGTTCTCCAGATCCCAAGAAGTCTCATTATTTAAGTACCTTGAAGAGATAGCTATCTGTATCAGTTGGAAGAAGTATTCCATATGAATTTGAAGTTATGTTACTAGACCAATATTCATCTTTTATTTTAAACTATTTTATATATTGTTAGTGAATTAAATGGTTTCAAATACACCAATTAAAAAGGAATATACAATAATAGCTGTAGTTTTTTTTAGTAATATTGTTACAAACTCATTAAAAATGCTCTTTTGTACATCGCTTGTACTTTATCGTACATTCGATGAATAATTGGCCACCCAAACACGTTTATTCCCCATTTTCCGGTGCAAATAAAAAAGCCCGGATTGCTACCGCGAACGCCAGATGATGAACGGTGGACAAACATTACAGGTGCGTGACGAAGTGCTCAAGTATTTATAGCACTTTCAACCATTCCCATCCCAAACCGGAAATAAGACAGCTGTAAAAATCACGATTATAACCTGCAATTTAGCTGCATTTATCACTCTTTTCCGCCCTTCACAGCAGCATGTGTTTGGATGAATGTTGCTTGCTTTTTTGTTGCTGCTGCAGATGCTGAACGCACACACACACACACACAGACCGGTCACGGAACTGCAGCACGATATGAGTTTTTCATGATGCACCGCTTTTTATTGCCACCTAAACGTGTGTGTGTTGTGTAAAAGCGCACAAAGCTGCGAGCGTTGACACCTTTGCTGCTGGCCAACATAAAATGATGCATGTCACAGTTGCGCTTATGCGTGTTTGTCTCGGAAAGGGCCAGCACAGATAAACGTCCCGAAAGCAGCAATGAGAGGAGGTCACGTATGCGCCACACTATGCACCACCTACACTATTAACAACACGTACAAACACACACATACACCTAGCTACCCACACGTGTTAAGCAGCATAAATTTTCTCCCATTCAAAACCAACTGCCCTGGCTGCCATCGTCAACAACATGATTATCATCGTCACACAGACGCGCGCGCGATGGGGGAGGAGCGGCTTTCTCGATGGAAGATTTTGAATTCAAATTGCATAATGGTATTCATTAAGGAACGTCATGTGTGTGTGTGTGTTCGCGCTATGCTTTTTGGTTTATGTTCGCCGACTTTTCAAACGTTTGTGTCTAGCTAGACACTTTAAGAAAGGGTGCGGTACCGGGAAACGTGTCATCAAAGGCGCGAGTTTCGTGTGTGTGTGGTTTGGTTTAACATTGAATTATGATGGTGTCTTCCGTAGTGGAAGGCTCTACGCGTGAGCTGATCGCGACGCACGATCAAAGACGAGTGTGATAGCATGTCGGAAAACATCCACACTTGGGAAGGAAATTAAATTATTGGGGTGCTTTTTTGTATCAATAATATGTTTAACTGCCTTCAGTGTCTAGCTGTTAATTATGGTTTTGTACATTAAATTGTTAAAGGTATTAAGATTTTTAATTGTTAGGCATCATGGAATTTTTTTCTTATCTTGATTATGTACTAATAGTTATCCTTTCTTGTTCTATTTCAGGTAATTCACACGGTTGGGAAGTTCTATGGATTCCTGCAAAAATCCTTGGAAACGGTGAGCTTTACCTCTGAGTGTTTAATCAGAAGTTTAGGATCTCGTACTCAAGGATACATACAACGTACAACTCCCAGACATTTAATTCTCGAAGAATAATCCTTGACCGTTTTAGAAAATCTCGCTTTACCAAACCTTGCATACAAAGTATCTGATGTCCAAATATCCTTCCGATGCCATAAGAAACGGATCGGAAATGATCAAAACTTAGCAACAAAGACAAACACATCCAATCGAAGTCATCATCAACATCGACCATTACGGTCCTCGGCTAATGATCGTTTGTGCGTCTTCTTTGCGCCTCCTTAAGAAGCCATTGACATAGACATGTCTCGTGAGGTAATATTTAAATTGCTGTACCAAATAGAGGTTACCCTGTTTCGAAAATGTTAGCCGTGTGTTCCTCCCCCAGGGAACAGCAGGGAACTGACGGAACGGGAATAGTAATGTAACGGAGCCACAGTTGCGCACAGTTGTGTGCGGAACGGTCCCGGGAAAAAAAACCTGATCCGGGTGTTGGTTGGTTGGCTCACGGGCAAACCGGTCAGCAGCTATGTTCTGCTATTTGCGCTACTTTTACTCGGTGCACTGTGGGGTGGATCTTGATATTGGTCGATCCTCTCTTTAACAAAAAAAAGGGTCAGCAAATCGATGTGATCTCAAAGCTCTCTGGTATGCAAAATAGATCGAAATGAGCTCGTTACACTTAATTTCAGATCTTAAAAGCATTTGTTTATGTTTGTTAAGATTATTTTTCGCTCCGGATTGTTTATGAAACAGCCGAGAGCCATTTAACATGTTTTCCGTAAGGGAATGATTTATCTTCCAACACCGTCTCCAGGGTTCCATGTTCTTTTTTGGAGCGAGCGCGCTACTGAAAAACCGAGAGATATCATATGATCACTAATGGAATCGTCAAGGTTGTCCGCTTTCTTAACCCGTTCGCTTATCATTTTTCTTTTTCATGTGTACGAAGAAGATGTTGTAGACCTTGCAAAAGGCCGTTGGTTAGTAGGTTAGCTTACGGCGCTTCCCTCAAACCGGAAACCGGCATCTTCCCGCCTCCTCTTCACACCCCTTTCCCCACTCAGGTTTGTCCGCATTTCGAACTATATTCGATGATGATCGCGCAACCTCATCCGGCGAAAAGATAGATAGAAGTGGGGTGGGTATGTGCGTTTCGAAGTAGGTAAACCAGTAAACAATGACCAACTGCGCTTAGAGACCGAGAGACCCCTTTAAGAGATTCGCAAAGGAAGTGGTCCGAAACGATTGGGGAGCGAACAAAAAAACAAAAACGCACATCATGCGATCGTAAGCCTGAAGCGAAGTTCCCTAATGCTTCTAAAAACACACTCTTCTAGCAGAGGCCCGGGAATCCATTCCATGTGCGAGATCCGCACACTATAATTGAAAACCGAAACGCACTCGAACGGAAACGCTGACCAACCATTCACGCTGCTGCTCATCATCATCCCTAAGCTTTATTTGGTTCGCGTTCTTCGCAAACGGGGGATTGAAATTTTGCGTGCCTGCGCGCATCACTGCTGACATGCGGTGTGCCGTCCATTGCTCTGCGAGCATACATATATCCGTCTGATTGATATCTCGAGCTGTAGCTCTGATCTCGTGACTGACTTTCGCATGAGCGCATGCATATATGTGTATATGCTGATTTATGTTGCGCTTTCGTCAGCGATCACGCCCGCTGCCGGCAAGATGTAGGTCAGTAGATGGATGTTTGAGGTGAATTTCAGGAAATTCCTCTCACTCTCTGTTCCACACGATCTGTATCCGATATCCCATCGCGGAGAGGTACTGTTGTGTCCCAATCCGGCTGGTTTGTGGTCGATTGCATCTCCCCCCAGCAGGATTGCATCTTCCCAACAGAGCGTGCCAGAGGTATGATGACGGTCACGATGCAGATTATCTCGGAAGTCTCTGAACAAATCGACTGGGCGGAAGGTTGTGCCTATCGACAGTACTCGGATTTTTGAAAGTGTGTTCTTATCGAGCTACTCATCGCCGACAGGAGAGGGTGACTTGATCGTGAGGTGAGCGTTGTTAACATGGATCGCCACGGAATAGAGCTTCAGGGAATAGATGCCAACATCCGACTAGCAAACTCGCGCAGAGCATTAGTTTGACCACCCGAACTGGTCGGAATGTATCTATTTCCAAGAGATTTTTTTTTTCTATTTTATTTTGTTGTCTTAATTCTAGCTTCCCAAATCGTCGACTACGGTTGGGGGGGTGCCCTCTGCCTAACTGTAGTCGTTGAGACACGGGTCTGTCCGAAATGCAAATAACTGTTATCAAGGAACGGTCCGCACTCGGCATCTTGTGCTGCTTGTGTTACAGCACACGTGCAGCTGGCCGTACGGTGGAACGGTCAGCTGCCAAATGTTGTGGATGGAATGTGGTTCGGATAACCTAGCCACAGCCAGTGGTAGTTGGTGCAGCTGTGGCACCACACGACGTCTATTTTCAACGCGGTTAGAATCTCTCCTTCGCTCTAGTAGCTCCATGGATGAGGAGCCTAATCGTTTAATCGCAAAACATACTTTGAGGTGACTTGACGTTAGAAATATATATTCGATTAGTGGTTAAAAGCTATCTGGAAACATAATCGTCTTAAAAGGCTTTTAAAAACATTTGTTATTCTAGATAATCATTTCTAAATGCAAACTAACTTTCACATTCAGAGAAATTTGTATCTAACTTGAGATGTAGATTTTTATTCTTATAAAGATTTTCCAGCTAATGCTTATTTACGCTTTTATATAGTTTTTAAATTATGAAAAAAGAAAAATGTTGAGAATCGGGAGGAGTTGTCTATTTTAAGCTGCTATAAAGCCATGTGATGCTTTAGGAGTAAAATGTATTTCAATGCTAGACAAACTTCTGATAACCTTGTAGAATTCTTTGTTTTAAGAGACAATAGAAATGGAAAAAATCTAAAGTCTAAACTCAATTTTTATTTTCCTCCGTCAAAATGCTGCTCCTTAGTGAGCAAATCAATCAAAATAAGTTCGTGACGTAAAGAAAGCAGACAAACCCAATGCCGCCAACAGACACGCTGTCGCGCGCTTGCACGTTTTGTTGTTTCCTGCGATTTAGCGAAGAAGAGTTTCCGGATGCCCCTCTTGCGTTAGTCATTATCGTACGGTCTAAGGCAGCGCATCACGCATATCTTCGGGCCGGCCTTCGTTCGATTTGCGTGGGTGCCGAATGAGTTTACCATCGTTATAATATCAGTGACAGACGGGTTTTATGTTCGGGAAATGTTCAACCGATCAGAGTGAGAAACAACCATCACCACTTGCCCACGTGAGTGAGCTAATGTGAGATTGTTCGATCGATTCTCGACCGTCCGTCTGACTGTTTTCGATGGACGCGTTTTTTTCTGTGTTGTGTTGTTGTCACGAAACCTATTATTGGCCAACTGTTAAAACATTAACAGCTCTCTCTCTCACTGTCGGATGACGGGAGTGAAGGAAAGACGACGCGCGGGTATTTGGGATTCGCGCGTGGAAAACGTGCGTGTTTTTACGCTTTTATTTGTGTACGCTATCTAAGCGGCCCCCAAAGGGAAAGTACCCTATCAATCGAACGATCGAAAAGTGCGACGAAAATGATGATGATGCGCGGGTCATGGAAATTGTGTGCTTTTGATGCATTCTACACGTACACACACACACGGTATGAGGGGGGGTGTAGGCCACGCTTAATGGTATTGATATAAAGGCGTATTGGAGTACTAACAGCCGAACACCGAAGTGGAGGGATGTTGTGTACCACCATCCGTGTGCGGTCTGCTTAATCCCGCCGACAAGATAATGTGCAGCATTATGGCGAGTAAAAGTCCTCGGGGGAGCAAACCATCTGTGTGTGCTGGTTGTGGGGCTGTCTCTACCAAAAATTGTCGATGGATATCATCACACACATATGGTATGATTATTGCTTCACTCAACCGAATGAAAACCAAAACGCGTGTGTGCCCTTGTCTTGTTGGTGGAATCCCCTCCAAAATGGCCTAAGCTTAACAGTTGTTTTCAAGTTGAGCTGTTTAGACGCATTCATGTGTGGTGTTCTAATCTGATAAAAAGCCTTTAGAGGTTGTCTTTAAAATAACGCCACCGGCACCGGTGAGATACGATAGTGAGGAATTCTCAATTAATAGTTGTTTTTTTCCAAGACCGTCTTAAACATAGCTTTCTTCAGTCTTTCTCACTTTTCGTCGTCCAAGGATTAATCCCAAAGATCACCCACCGTTGTGGTGGTATGCGATAATCCAGGCAATCTTTCCTCGGCGTAGCGTAAGTGATTTTCGATGCTTGCGATGCTTTCATGCCCTAAAATGCTTTTGTTTTGTGTTTCGAATTCTTGTCGCTTTCTGCGACTTTCTTGGAGGCATGATTTTAACATAGACGACACACCGAGCGCGCGTGTTTCCTAGACAAACAGAACGCCAAAAGTGTAAACGAAATGTGAATCTTCCGATGTCTCTCGCCGCCTGATGATCGCTTTTGTTCGCCCAAATCTTCTTCGAAATTGGATTAAGCCAGAATCGTCCGCTCGTGTTCGAAGCAATAGATTTCTTCTGCAGCAGCAGCATCACAATCACAAGAATTTCGGTGCGATATTGTCGTTCATTAAGGTGATTAACGTTAGCCGTGCGCGTGGGGCCAACTGTTCTACAAAACCTTTACTTCGAGGCGGTGTGTGAAAACGCATTGGAAAGGTGAGGATTAAAATGTGGGATCACCACAAGGTGGTAGGCCGTTGATTATTGGCCTTTTTGGCTTTTAGGTGTGGTTTTTTTTTATTCTCATGGGGAATTAATTTGTGGAAAATTAGGGACACGATAGATTGAACTTTCTTTGATGTAGAATTTTGCTGGGATGTGTAAATAGAACAATAGAACAAAGGATAAACTGCTTACTGTTTTAAACTTTGAAACTTTAATTATTTCAGGAAGATCGTCGCAATACTAATTTCCATAGGCTCATTATCGTGAACTGTCAATAGTGTTTGTACCAGTCTAGAACAACATAAATTAAAATTATAAGTCAATTAAAATTGTGTCCAGCTCCGCTAATTCTAAAGGGCCGGATAATTCTACTAAACCTTAACATCCAGCATACACCATCAGCATCAGCAAAGGCGTCCTCCTTCTTAAAGTCTAATGCCCTCCAGACATGTGGGTAGTTTTGTTCTATCATCATCTCCAGCAAAACCAGTCAGCACAGCTTCCCCGGGGGGTACAGCAATAAATTCCCACCTCGACTTCTTGTTGCAACTTCTCGCCTTGGGATCGTCTTCTGTTGTGGTGGCTTCTTCCTTTCCAAATGCGCGCCCGAAATAGCGCACAGAAGCAGCCCATCTCCCGTCACGTGGGGCCATCGCTGCCACCCCCCTGTAGGCTTCATCTGCGTGTATTTGCATTAATGGAATTGCTCTTAAACTAGCCAACCTTAAAGATCACCCACCGTTGTGGTGGTATGCGATAATCCAGGCAATCTTTCCTCGGCGTAGCGTTACTGTTTTAAACTTTGAAACTTTAATTATTTCAGGAAGATCGTCGCAATACTAATTTCCATAGGCTCATTATCGTGAACTGTCAATAGTGTTTGTACCAGTCTAGAACAACATAAATTAAAATTATAAGTCAATTAAAATTGTGTCCAGCTCCGCTAATTCTAAAGGGCCGGATAATTCTACTAAACCTTAACATCCAGCATACACCATCAGCATCAGCAAAGGCGTCCTCCTTCTTAAAGTCTAATGCCCTCCAGACATGTGGGTAGTTTTGTTCTATCATCATCTCCAGCAAAACCAGTCAGCACAGCTTCCCCGGGGGGTACAGCAATAAATTCCCACCTCGACTTCTTGTTGCAACTTCTCGCCTTGGGATCGTCTTCTGTTGTGGTGGCTTCTGCCTTTCCAAATGCGCACCCGAAATAGCGCACAGAAGCAGCCCATCTCCCGTCACGTGGGGCCATCGCTGCCACCCCCCTGTAGGCTTCATCTGCGTGTATTTGCATTAATGGAATTGCTCTTAAACTAGCCAACCTTCTTTATATGCCTACACCCCGGTCCGTATGCATCGTTATTCTTAATATGCCTGTTTGACCGTGCGAAGCAGAGCCAACCAAAGAAAGAAAAACACATCTTGCAGTAGCACTTCAGCTTGCAAAGAGGATTGAACTTGAAGAACTGAAAAAGGGAGGAGAAAAAACAACAGACATCTCATAAGATAAGAAACCTATTTTCTTTTCGGCCACACACACACACGCCCGCCAGACATCTTTAGCTGCTTTCTGATTCCGTTTCCTATGCTCCGTTATTGCGTTATGTGCGCCCGTTTAAATTGATCTAGCTACGCACACAACCGACAGGTGCTGCCATTTTGGACTCTGTGTGATCTCTGACGTACATAGGGACGTGCAGGTACCTTTTGTTTTGTTGCGCCTCCGATGACCAAACAATAATCCCCAACGGAACTGTTGTTTGAATGTGAGCAAATCTCGTCCGGACCGTGATTAACTTTGGCGCTGTCGCGTCCTTTGAAGGCTAGAGGACGGATGTGTGCGTACAGCTGCTGTACCGATGTTGCTGCAGCAAGCAAAGGTGCGGCAAGTTTAAAGCAAACCACATACATAACAGCACCTCAAGAGCCGATTATGATGGGGCTGTGAAGGTGTATTGAAATTGAAGTGCCTCCCCAATGGCCGCCATGTGGTGTTGTGAGGTGTTTGTGTACTTAGGCAATTGTTTGCAGAATTATTAAGCCAACCGTAATGAGAGAGCTATCACAATTATCAGTCTGCATTTTCCGTCTTCCTTCAGTCCATTATTCCGCGTTTCTTCGTGTTACTTACGAAAAAATAAAAATGGAAACAAATCCCCAATCTTTTGATGGCAAGCAGCCTAGTACTCTATGCACGTTTGCCAATTACTGTCAGAAAATAGTAATTAATAATAAGGGGGATGCCTTTCATAGTGACAACCCATCCAGCATAGTTCTCCCCTTCTCCATTTATTTTAAATCTGCTTTGTTCTTTCCCTCGCATAATGCCCTTATCTGTCCGTCGGACAACTTACTGGCGCGCGGTGGATAACTACAACCTTGAACTTTATGCTCCTTGTTGGTAACCCTCCCCATTGTCACCAGAATCGGACAACGGACTCGCGCGAGGTGAAGGTGGATTGTGTTTTGTTCACCCCATTTATTTAGTCGTGTCCGGCGGGGGTACTGCTGGTGCTGTGAAAGTGTGAACGTGACATTACGAAAGCTGGATAAAATGTTACTTCTGCAGTCAACGCTTTGTGGAGAACTGATTGAGGGGACAACTCTGGGCAGAAGGACTTTTGTCTGTTTTGCCCCCCGTTCTGGCTACTGGGCCCAGGTGTGCTCAAGTATCTATTAGCGTTTAGGTTTTTTTTTGTTTCCTTCTGTATATTTATTTTTATCTCTCGTTTTTCTATCTTTCCACTAACGTGTAACCTACTTTATTGCTTCACACTGTGCCATCGTGTCGAATTGTGTTGTCGCTATCAGTCACGTTACATCTCGTGTGTGATGGATTTAACAATTTTGGTGCATTTAAAAAAAACGACCCCGGGTACCGGTGCTGCTTCTGTGTGACATTCCGGGGTAAGCATTGTGCAATGCAATCATCAAACACACTGCCTCTAACATTATGATGACCGGTCCTGTACTCTAATGACCGGTTAGTTCCGTTCCACAGTGTTGTCGGAAAAACAACGATTAGAAGTCGGCAGTGCGCATAGTACAACAACAAAAAAAAGCAACGACAGAACTTACTTCCCGTGTACCGCAACGGATGGATAGATGGATGGAAGTTGGGAAATGAAATATTACTATTTGTCACCACATTTGGCGGCCGCCAATGTTTCGCGCTGGGGCTGATGGCGTGTATGGTGACGACGTTCTCCGCTCAGGCACACCGCTATTCTGTCACCTCCATCCCGTGAAGGTGTCTCCTTCCATTTCGATCGATCGATAACGAACGGTGGGAATATGTTTATTTATTTGCCATCGTTCTTCTTCTTTTTTTTTCTCTGGCGGGTGGAGCAACGACTAACAATCACGCTGACGATGGCGACGATTACTGACTGTCGTTCCTCACTGGCAACGCCATACCAACGGCGTGGCAGACGGTTCTGAATGATATCGATACGTTCTCCCGAAAACACTTTACCTTCCCACAACGGCGGTGTGTGGTAGATAGGTTTTTTGACAAATTACCAGCACGTCTGGCGAAAGGACCATTAAAAATGGCAATGAGTATCAAACCGAAGCTCTTCCTACTCTAAAAAAAAAAATAATAATAAAACGAGAATCAGTATTCCAGACATCTATACATACCTTGATGATGAGGATGATGATGGTGCCAGGATTCTCGGTAGATGATCATTTTTCTTGCATCTGTCATAAATTTTCGACGCCAGATTTCTGGTACTTCGGGCAGCAGCAGCAATTACCTTTCCATCTCGGATGTCTCATTTAGATGAGGAATGTTTTAAATGGCACACCGAAGCACACGATCGGAATTGATAAACGATGGAACGTAGGTGGTACATATGAGATTGTTGAAGGTATATTCGAGAAGCACAATGAGGTATTTCCATCATAAAAGAAAAGAGTTTCTATTTCATACAGGATTTTATGTAAAAAAAGTATGTGACATTCCCGAATAATTAAGAATGACTTAAAGCTCGAAAAAAAGGAAGCTGCTTACCTAATACTGCATATAAAGCTCTTCAACTGATTCCAATCTTGAGCTATGTATAGCCATTTTAGTTTCATTTAATTATTTGTTTTGGATTTAGCCCGAGTTAAAAGTCTTCATAGAGGGTAGACCTTATGGACTTTATTTGCAAATACTTAAAGCTTTAATTTTCTAACGATATCTTGCATATTTATAATCACTTTTAAAAAAGTCGTAATCTGATCAGTGATGCTTTGAAACTCGTTTACCAAGATTCTAGATTTTTTTGACGATGTTGCGATGATACTACATGTCATGTCCGGAACCATAGACAGAAAAAAATATTCTGTTACTCAATTTTGAACAACACTTGGATGTTCTGGGACGCATACTGAAGTTTTGAGCTTGATCTTTAATCTTCAGGTCTATGCTTTTCGTCAGTTTTATCTTTGCCTGGCTTCTTCTTTGACATATCACACCCAACATATCAAAAGCAGGGATTGCAATACGAAATTTATTCTCGACAATGCATGTGCTTTAAACAAAATTTAAGGGAAGCTCTAAAACAGATCACTACGGATGTTCATCAGAGTTCCCCCTGACTTCGTCTATGAACCCATATCCATAAGTGACGGAACTCTGTAACTGTACACCACCAAAATCCACATCCGTTACCTCAAACATTCATTTATTTCTGTTTTCCTAATGATGTCTTGACTGTATCGTTCCGACCAAATTCCTTGTGTGCTTTCAAGTATATAAATTCGCGGCAAGATGTATGATGATTCGCAAAAAACAAACATACACACACACATATAAAGCATAATCCTCCCGCTTTGCTTGTCTAGTGCATACTTTTGGAAAATAATAACGTTCACTTCTACAAGACGGCTAACGGGCGGTGCAAGGCTAGAATAATCTGCTCCATTCATCGTCCTTCTCCTATCTAGCCACCTAATCCGCTTAAAATATTCAATCATTCATCCGATTTTATCTGAAACGCACCCGCGCGCACCCCACCAGCACCACAAGACGCCCTGCCCGTCAGTCAGTCAGTCACTGTGTTGTTATCGTGGAGCCCATCCGTCCGTCATGTTCAATATCCTGTAAATTCTTGAGCTCCAAAGGAAGCGCGTGCTCCGCTGAAGGTTAGAAGGTGGTACTGGGCCCAGCGGTTTTGGTGGAGGAGGATGATTACGTCCGGTGTGCAATTTCCGCCATCTGTTGCGTCAGTGTGTTTGTCAAGCTGGGTGCCACCAGAGTCCCGCGCCACAACTTCGATATTGACACACCGATAATTAGTGGCGGGTGGTGGAAGAAGTTTGGAGCTGTCTCTTGTTTTTCTTGCTTCGTTTTGCTTACTTCCGGCCAATACAAACGACAACGGGGAAAGGATATTATCCTTTGGATATGTGTGCGCGTGTTTGTACATGCACGTTACAGGTTGCGGAACTTAATGAGGGAAAATATTTATAATCACCTTGTCATTCCTCAAACTCCCTGCCACGCTTTTTTTTTTTAATTGGAAGATTGTTTGTTTGTTGATTCCGTTGTCGTTGTTGGTGTCATAATCCTATCGGGGGTGACAATTTGGGGGTGAGATGTACGGGCGTCAATTTCTCTTGGCTTGTCGGTGTCTGATTTGGTCTAGTCTGGTCTTTGCCGTTTAGTCGATGGGACCTGTTGCCTTTAAAGGGAAAGGTTGGCCACACAATAGTTTGCTTATTGCCGTTGCCAAGAATATTTAGTCGTGCACATAAATCCAAACGTACCGGTATCAACACAAACAAGTTCTCGGTTTGTTGAGCCCGTCTTACACTCTCCACTCACCGGAACACTTCAATCGTTTCCGTTTACACAATTTGTCGATATCCGGCTCCGTGAACAGGCTGTCTGTCTAAGCTTTTAGGGAGGTCTGTGTTGTTTCGTTGCATACATGAGACATTACGAGGATATCTTAGGATATGGTCTGACTAGTGTATTTCTTTGAACAACATTCGTTTGCAAAATTGAAAGCGAAATCGTTCCATTTGACATTGAAATATCGTTTTTCACTCGTTAGGTCGGCATTTTCCTAATGAGAGTGCATTTTCAACTCAATTCCCTTGCAAGATGATTGATGTGTATTATATGGCCGTTGCAAAAGCTCATTAAGCTTTCCTTCGGTAGTTCTATGTTATTCATTCATCGGTAAATTCAGCAGAATCTAGCAATTCATAATTTACTTTTCTATCCAGCGAACATGAGCATCTCTTGGCCATCTCTCTTGTAAAAAGAAATTCATTCCAAGGGTTTTAGAGAAAGAAAAAACTAGAGGATTATGTTGAGGATTATATTCGAAGTTTTCTTTGTGTTATGCTGTGAACTTGTCTTGATCCAGCGCTTATCTGCGCTGAGCAGATCTTGGAAGATTTGTTTTCAATTTTTTTAAACGTAAAGACCGCTTCAGCTTTTGTTGATTAAACGGGAAGAGACAACGCAGCAGGGACAGGAAAACAAACCTTGCAAGGATCCAATACAGCTTTCGAACATACATATTCGAACGAATAATATACATGATTTATATGCGTTTCATCTGTATATATTGCAATTCGTTCAATCAAAAAGTCAGATCACAGTTGTAACCTTCTTTCCATCCCGCTTGACTTGTTTTGCACCACCGGACCTTAATAGAACATAATGAGATCTATTAGTATCGCCAGCGATATTAAGTAATTTATCTCATTTATGCTTCTTCCTACATTAGCATATTCTTCCATTTTGATTGCGCTTTCGTGTGCGAGAGCGTGTGCAAGCAAAAAGAATCATCAAAATTAACAAGCGTTTGCCGGTCCCGTGTACACCATTTAGTTTTGAAAGATGCCAAAAGGCAATCTGGTGCTGCGGTATGAGTGCCTGTGCGTCTTGGACGTTTTTTTTTTTCTTATGTACAATTTCGCTCAACAAGCAAACCGAGCAGTCAGACGTGTGATGGCGTACCACTGTCGCGTGAAAGTATAATTTAATAATTAACTTTTACTGGTCGAATGTAAAATATATGTGTGTGTACGCGTCCATACATTCTATTCGCGCCCTGCGGAATTGGTGGACCTCCGACCACTCCAATACTTCCTCATCAAAAAGCATCCGGGTCTCCCTTGCGCCCCGAAGATAAGTTCAAGTTTTCCGTCAGAAGGAATCATCATACTGCAGCGGTACTTGAAATTTGCTCTCATTCAATTATGACGAGTAATGGAGCGTGTCATTTCACTGGTGAGGTATCGCTTTTTTATTCCGTTCCACCAAAACCATTACCATTGGGTGAAGGGGGGGAACCCGAGACCCGAGTGGGTGCCATTGGGTTGGAAATGGTTTGCTTACAATTTTCTCCAAGGAAGTAGGAAAAGGTCTCTCCGCCGCCCTAAGGAGTTTCGTAATTGGAGCACACCACAGCAAAAGTCCATAGGGGACACCATCACGGTCATTAAGATCTTGTTCAAGGACTCCTGGTGGAGTCAAATGTTCGGCCCAGGTAAACGATAATCTCGAATGGCTAAAGGTTATGATTAGGTTGAAGAAATCAAATTCTTGACGCCTTATTTTTTTCAACGCTTTCCACTTCAATTTGCCGCATAAATTTTTCATATACGGGGTCTGCAAATTATTTTCTCCACCATTTCTGTAAACACAAACTAGGGGAAGCTTTGGGTACACTTAAACATTGATGTGTCCTCTCCACAAACCAAGAGGAATTTTATGGTCGCGCAATAGTACGTAGGGAAACATGAACAGAGAGAAATGCTGGTTGCTGGATTTATCAATAATTAAAATGCATAAATATGTGTGCGCCTACAGCAGTTGCAGTATGGCGCACTCCAACATCGGTGTCCCATTTCGTTTGGATACGCAGCAGGGAAAGTGCAATGGCACCCACAAAGCAGCCGGCATTTTGTCTCGTGTGTCTCTCGTTCGAAAAGATTTCTCCACCCGTATGCACGCACATGTGTGTGCCACCTTTCGGCGTTTGAGGAGATCTCCTATCCTTCATCGTTGAAACAAACGTGGATCGAATGGCAAGAAATGCAGTGACGAGAAGGCTGCCTGCAGCAGACGAGGAATTCCCAGTCTCTCGGGAAACTGAAACCATTAAAAACCATATGGCTTGTGCGTGTGGTGCATTGTGAAGGTTAAAACGCATGCTTGTGTAGGGTGGCGCTATGTTCCAATGTTTAATGTCCTTGCTTTATTCATGGTCTCTCCGTTGGGGGGGGAGATACGGGAAGTTTATGGGACATTTGTTTGAATTACTTCGTTTTCTTTTTCTGCTTGTCGCATTTCTATTCTGAGATGGGTTGTTTCCTTCTAGACACATTTAGTTTTGTTCTAAATTCGCATATTCTGATGCTTATATTTTCTAGCCACCGCAAAAGACGGTGATTTTCATCCCAGTCTGTGTCGGTTATGGACTGAAAGCACGATTCTCTTTTGTTTAGGTTTTAGCAAACCCTGAGAATGTTCTGGTTTTGGTTTACGTCCGTCCCGTTAATGTGACGTGTTTTTTACTCCGTTTGACGGTTGTTTTGCGGTTTGTTCTATGTGCGGTGATGCTCTCCCATGCGCGTGTGTGAGACCGCAAGTAAAAGCAACATTTTGGTGCAAGAATATCAACGCTATTTTGCAGGCAATGTGTGATATCTTCGCACGCGCCACTCTGTAACACGCATGTACTCGTGTCTGTACGCCACCGATCGGAGGGTCTCCACTCTCACGATCGCAAATATTCATGGTGACTGCCCGGCTTCATATTGAAGGGGGCGTTTAGACGCACCCAGACGGCATTACAATTTTCGTCTCTGCTATATGGTGTTGCGAATGCTGCTGCGAGTGTGTTGAACTCGCTAAATTCATCGCGTTTCTTATTCATTTAAACTATATTGGATGCATGTTTCGATTGGGTTGGATTATTGAGAATTAATAACTTATGAGCGGTTAACGAATTTCCTTCAAAACTAGTAAATGAAGTACTAAAATGTGTTTTTCTCTTCTTTTTTCCACTTCCATATAGACAATCCTGACAAATCGCCAATCGGCTGTCCTTCGCTAGAACCGTACCGTATCTTCAAAGTTCTAGGGCGAACCGTGCCGCAACAAAACTTTTCCCCGGAACAACACTATGATTGCTGCACTGGTCGCGGAAGCGAAACGAACAGCAACCACGACGACGTCCAAGAATCGTTGCAATTTGTCGTTCGTCGATTTGCATAGTTGTAGCACAAAGTTTCCCGAGGGAATTCTTCCGTTCGCGTAGGAAAGTTTGGCAGTAGCATCGAATAAGAAGGAAGCATCCAGCTAGCTTCACTGCATGACGAGAAGGACATTCATTGCTGTGGACCGTGTTTAACCGACACACAGCACAGCAAAGTGTGTTGCAAAACATTCCCCACGGCAAGCAAAGAACAGATACCGCTCTAGACTGACGGTAGCGAATGTTGTTGCTGGTTCAAAGTTTAGCGTTCGTAGGGTTGGCTAATGAAAAAAGTTACCAACCACCAGGATTACTGCTATCTCTGGCTAAAGCTGCACATCTGATCTAGAGTGATCCAGTAAAGGAACTGGAAACGGGATACACAAAAAAAAGAAAGAACGATACACTGGTATACCATGTGAAGAAGCGAGGCTATTAGTTTGTGAGGAGACATACGAGAAGTAGCTGTCACCGTCTCAGTACTCGGACTTGAAGCAATTAGTATCCATTCATTAGCTCGCCGAGGAAACAGCACAAAAAAAGCGGCGCAAAAACCAAACTCCACTTTTCACTGACCTCCCAACACAGTGCCGGTTTGATTATCTCTCCCCCAAATGAGGATTCCTTCAACGAGCATCACACGTTCACGGTTGTTGTCATCGTCATTTTCGGTCGGCTCGCTGCCCTCGCCATTCTCATCCTGCCCGTCGCCACTGTGTTTAGCGAAATTCGCACCGATACCGGGCTACCCGTGGTCACGATCCGATAGCCGGACGTGAAATCAAGCAACACCAGTAGCATCATCCAGAGCAGCAGCAGCAGCACCAACAGCACAAAGAATCGTCGATAGCTGATAGAGCAAAAAGGCTGGCATATAGCTGTCTTTGCGCGTACCTTGCGTGTGCGAAGGTTTATCCGATAAGGTGGAGGAGAAAGGCGAGTAGCAGCAGTTGCGTGTATCGCTAGAATTGGTTCTCCGTTTCTGTGCTGTGTTCCCGTTTCCGTGCTTTCTCGCGACGAACCAACAACGATGGGCAATAAATGTTGCAGCAAACGGCAGGATCAGGAACTAGCGCTTACCTATCCCGGCGGCTACAAAAAGGGTGATAGCAGCTTCAACTCAAACCTTTCCGGACCGAAGCACAACAATGGCGGTTCGATCGATTCCCGGTACACGCCCGATCCGAACCGGGGACAGCTTATAAAACACCCGAAGGGTGGCGTAGACATCATCCGACCGCGAACGACACCGCGTGAGTATTTTTTGGGAGGTTAGGAAGTATAAATCGGTAGCATTTTTGTTCCTCAAATATTCATCTTTAAGACTTTCAAGAATTGTTTAATCGAATCAAAATATTGGATCTCTGACCAAACTCATTAGCAGCAGCCTCTTAATGAGCTTCCTGTGGCCAGGCTTTATTTGTTGAAAAAAAAGTGTCGCGTTTGACTGATTACTTAGTCCGACTATCTTCCGTCTTTCAATTACCCCACACACACAGCTTTAGACTACGGCATGCCTTGTTTTGCTTCACTATTTTGAAGTGGAATTTCCAGAGCGTTAAATGTCTGATCCATCGTCTTCTTCGTACAATGCGTGCGTGGCCCGTTTGTGCATCAAAGTCGAACGGTCCTTATCTATTGCGGTCTTACGGACCTGTCTATAGCTTCTTGCCATAAAGTAGCTAGTCGTGCAGCTATTGTGGATTGTGTATGTGCTGTTGATTACATCAGCTGTGTTTACGAAGCGAATCACGGGTAGCTAACGGTTTCGGATCAGTACAAGCACGCTTATCGCTCTCACTTATGTTCTTGATACACCACCTCCAGGGGTCAACTAAAGGAGATGCTGGTTGTGGTTGGATGCGATATTACTGTGAGCGCACCATCCCATTATGTTTGCCCATTAGTAGTTTGAGAGCGAAATAACATATTAGTGTATTGTTTGTATACTTGCAAAAAATAAGAGATTATGCCTTTTTTAAATTGAATTTTTATTTCCTTCTAGTTCTACCCGGTCATAGCACGAGAAGGATAGTGGTCGCACTATACAACTACAATGCCCGCGAGGAAACTACTAATGGGCAATAAAGGGGACCGGATGGAGGTCCTGGACGATACCGAGTCAGACTGGTGGCGCGTGGTGCATCTAAAGACCCGCCAGGAGGGTCTCATTCCATGGAACTTTGTCGCCGAAGATCGCAGTGTCAACAGTGAAGAGTATGTGCAGTACATTTGGTGTGTGTGCGTCCAGAAGTTGATGGACTAACATTTTTCCCCCCATTTTAGCTGGTTCTTTGAAAATGTCTCACGAAAAGAGGCAGACAAATTGCTGCTGGCGAATGAGAATCCACGCGGTACCTTCCTGGTGCGACCGTCCGAGCACAATCCGAACGGGTTCTCGCTCTCGGTCAAAGATTGGGAGGAAAGTCGAGGCTATCACGTAAAGCACTACAAAATCAAACCACTGGACAATGGAGGCTACTATATTGCAACGAATCAAACGTTCCCATCGCTCCCGGCACTGGTGATGGCATATTCAAGTAAGTGTCAACAGAAAAACCATCCAGGCTAAGAATTTTACTCAACCTTTCGTGTACATTCCATCTTAACAGAGAACGCCCTCGGATTGTGTCACGTACTGTCTAGTCCCTGTCCAAAGCCACAACCGCAGGTGTGGGACCTTGGCCCAGAGCTGCGCGACAAATGGGAAATCAATCGCAATGAGATCCAGCTACTCCGCAAACTCGGCCACGGTAACTTCGGCGAGGTGTACTACGGCAAATGGCGAAACAATATCGAGGTGGCAGTAAAAACCCTGCGCGAGGGTACCATGTCCACGCAAGCGTTCCTGCAGGAAGCGGCCATTATGAAGAAGTTCCGCCACAGCCGGTTGGTAGCGCTGTACGCCGTTTGCTCCAAGGAGGAACCGATCTACATCGTGCAGGAGTACATGTCCAAGGGCAGTTTGCTCGATTTTCTGCGCACCGGCGATGGCCAATTCCTACAATTTGAGGATCTGATCTACATAGCGGCACAGGTCGCGTCCGGCATGGAGTATCTGGAGCTGAAGCAGCTGATCCATCGTGATCTTGCCGCCCGGAATGTGCTGATCGGTGAGAACAATGTGGCAAAGATCTGTGATTTCGGGCTGGCGCGCGTGATAGCGGACGACGAGTACTGTCCGAAGCAGGGTTCCCGGTTCCCGGTCAAGTGGACCGCCCCGGAAGCGATCGTGTACGGCAAGTTCTCGATCAAATCGGACGTCTGGTCGTACGGTATACTGCTGATGGAGCTGTTCACGTACGGGCAGGTGCCGTACCCGGGCATGCACAGCCGCGAGGTGATCGAGCAGATCGAGCGTGGATACCGGATGCCTAAACCGACGGCGCACCACCTGCCGGACGACATCTACAGCCTGATGCTGAAGTGCTGGGACGCGATACCGGACAAGCGGCCCACGTTCGAGTTTTTGAATCACTATTTCCAGAACTTTACCATCACCTCGGAGGTACCGTACCGAGAGGTGCAGGATTAAGCGTGTGTGTGTGTTTAGGGTTAAGGGAATCATAAGAATGCGCCTCACGCACGCATCCGTGCGACTTCAGAAACACATTTTTTGTCGTACTTGGTGTTCTTGGTCTCTTCGTGTGCTATAACGCACGCACGCACGCACTAGTTACAGCTTCAGTTTTGTTTGGTACGGTCCCCTCAGTCCTGGTCCTGACAGGTACTCCTAGCGAAGTAGATATACGAAGGATACGAAGCCCCAAAATGGAAGACGCGCACAATTTCATCTAATTAGTTAGATGTTGCAACCCATTAATGTTCTGTTTAAAGATGTGTTTTACCCTTTTCCACTAGCAATAACATAAGCGTAGCTGCGAATATCGTTCAGCTCCAGTTGCCAATAACATTGAAAACGCTGTCGTTCATCTTTGTTTGGATGTGTGATGATGGTGATGCACCCTGTGCCTCTCTGTTCACGAACACAAGTGTGCGCATTTACCGCAAGTCCCTTAGGTATGACAAATGTTATAGTACATGTGCTAAGGTATGTTAGAGCACAGAAAAAAACAATGGAAACATAAGTAAACAATCACGTCACAGCGTGTCCCCCAAGCATGACAATGAATCGAAATCCGCGTGTGCTGCAGTAGCTTGCTAGTGGTGTTAGGGGGAAGAAACAGACGCAGATATGAGACTTATTTTACCTTTCCGCAAATTGCAGAAAACAGTAGAGACAAACGGGAAGGAGTCAACCGTCAATCAGTACGAAACGGGCGCGCGTGCGATGTGGATGCATAACGAGCGAGAAGAGAAAGAGTACATCGCGGTGTACACCAGGCTTTTCCTGAACGTTATTAGTTTTAAACGTATATGCTTAAGAACAAGAAGGTAACAACAAAAAATCCATACACACACACAGTAGTAACAATTAAAGTAAGATCGGGACGACATTTTCTTTCTCCACGCCTCTAATGTGTGCCGTGAGAAGAAGAAGAAAAAAGCAAACAGTTGCTAAAAGACGATGTCGATGGTTTTGCAGAACGAAACGCATAAATAGTTATCTTAGCCAAGGAGTCGGTGTGTATCGTGGATAAGGAATCGCTTTTGTGAAAGGGGTTGAAAATAGCCGATTCTTTTGGTTTTCGCCTTTTTCGCCCCCCCGGGTTTTGCTGCTCCATTTCTACTCTCCCCTACTGCACATGTTTCTATCTCTCTGTGCCCGTCCAACCATATATATACACCCATCAACGTGACGTGTTTGCCGGGGGGACTGCGCGGAAGTAGATGAGATTTAGGGGGTGAGAAGCAAAAGCCAGCAAGAGGTGGAATGGAGAAAAACGAAAAAAAAGAAGGAAAGAAATGAAAAAAACCAAAGTTCAAATGTTATTCTTCTAATTCTAAACTTGTGTAAACGTAGGTTTTGAAATTTATTTAACAAACAAACAAAAAACAACAACTGAGCGTGTGTAAAAAGGATGTGACACAAAATGGAGATTATCAGACGCGTCCCATGCTCGATCGCGCTCGTCTGATGGAAGCTAGTTTGCTGTGTGCGGTAGCAGTAGTTGCGCGGTGTTTTGTGTAAATTAATATTGGATAGTTTTTCTCGTCTCTCCTGTTTTTTTTCCTCCTTTGTTTTATTCTTCTGTCCCTTCTTGATACTAAGTGTAATCGTGACTGTAGAAAGGATAGAAAACCAAAATCATACTGTTCGAAAAAGAAAACAAACAAAAAAATGGTCAAGCAACTTGTTGCGTCGTACAAGTGAAAACAAGAAACGAATACATTTAAAACAAACATGCTTAGAACAAACCATATATGAAATGGATAATCATCAAGATAGGAAGATGTGTATGTGTGCGTATGTGTGGGTATGTTCATTAAAGGAACGCACGTGGATGTGTGTTGTAGTTTTTCAGTTTAAGAATTCGTTGTTTAGGATTGATTCGAGAGGCGTACCGAACCGAACTGCAAATTAGAACTAATGAATTGTGCACAAAGAAAAAGACATTTCCACACAGTTTTTTTGTTTTGTTCACTTGTTGCGCGTAGACATTGCTTCACTGGAAGCTTTAACGAAACGAAGGCAAATCTCTAGTCCCTGCTGATGCGAACTATGATGCCACTGTCCTTGTTCTTTATATTTCCATTTTTTTAAACTATACAATCACTTTTTTCTAAATCTAAAATAATAGAAGAACCATACCTGGTGGGTGGTAGGTGTGTTGCTGTGTGAGGTGAACCTTTTTAAACTGAGTAGTGGCGCAAAATCGGTTTTGAATCAAACGTGTCTTCAAACTGCCATAGAAAAAAAGGGGCGCTGGGAAGAGGGAAGGTGCACAACCATCATGTTGTGTGCAGCGTAGTAACTACTATTCACCCATTTCCTCAACACGTCTTCTTCCTGTTACTCATACCATCAGACGGTTAGTTTTTTGATACATGGTTTTTTCCCTTGCTTTTTGTAAGTAGGAGTGAGTGAGTGTGCATATTAACTAGAGAAGCACAAACAGAAACAGAACCGAAAACAGAGGGAGGGAGAGTAGTTATTCCCTCGCAGCTAATATACAAACCACGCATATAACCTAACCGGAAACAATAATGAACATGTGCATTTCGACAGGTTTCGATCACGACCCATCCAAAAACACACGACAAAACAAACGCCACAAACAACATCACATACACACAAGTGGGGCAGCCCCTTTAATGGGATGCCGGTTTTATCAGAAACGGAACAGAGCAACTGGAGAGCAAGAACATACCAAACCAACTCGATCATCGTGTGCGCAACCCTTAACACCTTCAAGAGCTCCTACTACCTAATGCCAGAACAGAATAGGGGAAAGCAAGCAAGCAAAAAGGAACACATTCATATACGAAACTAGAGCGCGATAGAGAGAGAGAGAAAGAGAGAGAAAGAGAGAGACATTACACATATAGTACACGCGTAAGTAAAGCATAAAGTAAACTCTAAATTAAATTAGATATATTCGAGCATTAAAGTAAAACTGGAGCGCATAAGCGAAAGCGAAGAGAGGACAGCTGCGTACGTAAACATAAGATATCGAACAAGAAGAAAGGAATCGTACGAACCTGTGTAGTAGTAGAGGACGAAGGCCACAAACACATCGGAACGACGGAAATGGTGAAAACGAAAATAAAACAAAACAAAGCATATAAAAATCGCCAAATCAATGCATCAATCTGTGGACACACCCTGGTGTCCCATCACATTTACCACTGCTCGGAAGCCTTTTTCTCTCCCACAACTTCCGTACGGTGGAAACGGAAAAATCGATCAGGAATTTGTATGATGACGTTTATAGGAAGAAAAACGTGGAAGCAGACACAACAAAACAAGAGAAGTACCTTGCTGTGCATTTGCGCGTGTGTTTTATCGGTGTTTTTCTGCACGATCACGATCGTTACTTGTAAGGGCGCGTCCGTTTTGGGCAATGTTTGCTGTATTTCGCTGTTTTCTCCCGGTGGAAACGCGAAAGTAAGTTGCATGAACAGTTTTATGGATACTCGCTTCCGTAATGATGAAGCATTTTTATTGAAAAATGGTGCAAACAATGTGTTTTAAAAGAAATGGTTAGAAGTAGTGGAAGGATCTCTGCTTTCTGTGCAGTAACTACATGCGTACATACATAAACACACTCACCCAAAAAAACGTGAGAATATTTGTTATATCGTTTTTTTTTTGTTTTGGGAAGCTTAACCTATAACCCACTATAAAACAAATAAAGCTCCATACATAAACACTCGCACACGCTCCAAAACTGCACACTTCTACCGACACACATTCTACATCTAACCTAGATAACAAAAACTATTCCGACCAACGTCACCGGTTTTAGAAACAAATGGTATTTCATAATGAAACGTTTTTCCAATCAAATAAACCAGCCAATCTAAACTAACAAAAACAACACACACACAAAAACGTACTTACGTAAAACTATCTTTACACAACCAGGGGGGAGAAGAATAATATATAAAAAAATCATTATCTTTACCACAAACAAAACAAACACACATACACACCACATACATATAAACCCAACCACACCAAAACCTTTAGCAACTTTTATTCCATTTTGACACAAAAAAATAGCAAACGGCTGCAAAACAGAACGATAGGAAAAGATGAAAATGAAACAAAACTCTACATTAGCACACTTACTGCTGCTGCTATTACTACTACTAATACGTGCGTTTTTTTTTTACAAAAAATACGTGTTGGTGGTTCCCTTTTTGGAAGAGAGGACGAACGAAACTGGAAACAAAAGGTCCGAAAACGGTGTGCGTATGTTATTATCACAACCTACCAAAACCAAATACTAAATCAATAAGCAAGAATGAAATCGAATCGAAAACTAAACAAACAAACAAAAAAAAACACAAAACTTGTAGCATATATTAAAACTAATAGAAGAAAAGGAACACAAGAGAGGAGAAAAAAGTTTTTTACTAAAATAAATTATTAAACGAAATGGAAGCGCACCGCGCCGCGTGTGAAGAGCATTTTATACAGAGAAAAAAAAACAGTAAAAGAAGCAAGAAAACTTACATAAAAGGAAAGAAGCCGAATTCAGATGAACGTACAGATTCATCCATAAAGCGAACAAAGAACAACACATGCAAACTACACACAAAAAGTTTACTGTCAACCTTATACATTATCACTATTTCTGCCATGCCATGCCAGCAGTCTAATGTAGCATGTATTATGTATTTGATTTATTTTAACTATTCTCTCTCTAAAGTGGAGCATGAGAAGGGGAAAAATTCTACCAAATGCTCCGCAAACCGCAGAAGGATTAGTATTTAGAATTGTTAGTAAAAATGCTGTGAAAGCAATCAACAGCAATCATTCACGCTCATCTCCTCACGATGGAACCCATCTACACCTACCGCCAGCAGTGGAAGAAGATGGCAGAGAACACATCTTTGTAAAAATGGACCCAAAGTACCAATTCTCCCCACACAATACATACACGTCATCGAGTGCAGATCAATCGCAGGCAGAAATATTTAAGTGCAATCCTATTAGTGGTTTGTTGCCCCGTAAAACCCCCGAAAGGTGGAAAACCTTACCTTTTTGAAACAGAAAAACACATGCCTCTACTAAATCATTGCGGACGGTGTTGTAGTATTGTAAACATGTTGGTGTGATTTTTGTTTGCCGATTAGTCAACACGCATTCGTACGCAGAGACAAACACACGGATGAAGGAATCACACACGGCGAAGGTGGGTGGAATGAAAAAGAAGTCAAGAAGGTGGAAATTAAAACCGAAAATTGAAGACAAAAAAAAGCACGTGAGTGTCTGAGAAAATCCGAAAAAATCCATTCCAATAAGGATGCACGTAGCATGTCACTATATATATATATATATATATATTTTTCCTATGTATTAGCGTTGTCTCGTAGTTTGGAATATTACTTGTAGATAGCTTATTTAAAGATGCTCCGTAACGGAGCAGAATCACACTTCCAGCAGCGACGTTTTGGATCCGTCCTTCGTCGGCAAACGTGTTATTCTTCGGTAAACGGTGGTCGCCATCCGTCCCAAATCGGCAAAGGTAAGCTTGCTGCGTTTGCTGTACACGTTCAAGTAGATCCCGAACACTACAATCAATCCGGACCAGAGATATCTAAAAGTAAATGAAGTAAAAAGGGCAATTAATGTTTCATTATTTGCGAAAAACGCATCCTTCTCTATTGCTTACTGAATGGTAAATGGTTTGCTGAAGAACACGAACGATAAAGCAATAGTGACCGCTTTCCGTGCTGTCGTAACTGTGGCCGCCAACGGTGCCCCAGAAGTCCGCACCAGCGTCAGCACAATCTGTATACCCAGATAGCCGGTTAAGCTGAACAGAAACGCATACCCATACGTTTTCATCGGATACTGGGCACAAAACACGACGCCCTGTACGAGATGCCCGGATAGCAGCATAATCACAGCCAGATACACAAAACCAATGCCGTACGAAAAGATCACCACCTCATTATTCGGTGCCCGGTGTTCTCGCATCGCTTTCTCCTGCACATTCCCGATCGCCGCATCGCACAGCAGTGCCATCGAGATAAGAAACACTCCGAAGCTATTAAAGTCTGGCTGCACCTGCGAGTCGGCCAGCGTGAACAAGATCAACCCCAGGCACATGGCAAACGCGGCAAAGAAATCCATCGGTCCGTGCTTTTTGCCCTGTATCAGGACGCTTCCTATCAGCACCGGTATCAGTTTGCAGCATTTGAAGATTACCTGCGTAGGATAGTTTAGGTAACCGACGCTCGAGTTGGACAGCCCCATCGTACCGAGGGTTAGGAACGCTAGCAGTGCGTACGTTTTCATCGGAATGCACCGTGGGACGGTCGTTCTTTCCAGCGATCGTTCGATGTATCCGAACACAGTGTAGTAAGCGAACTGGACCAACGTTAAGTACCACCCGTACGGTCGAAATCCATCCAGCGTGAAGATGAGCTCCTGCATGTACCCGTACACTAGATAGAGTGCAAACACACCGGCACAGCATAGCAGAAACTGAGTCGTTCGGTTGTAGTGTGTGAGGTCGAAGAACAGTATCTTGATCTGCCGTTCCGGTGACTGATCGCGGTTGTTCCGGTTCCGATTGAGGTCCTTGTCGCCGAGATAAATTACCTCACTCTTTGCGCCGGCCATCGTGTGGCAGGGGGTTCGGGGGTTGTTGATAACTTTAATACTAAAAGCTAAAGAACTATTTTCTTACACAATCATCGTTGATATGATATCTTTGGAGAATTCGGTATGTGTTTGAGCAAAACTACTTAATTATTGCATTTTTGTTAGTACACTATGCAAAAACGTTACGCGTGGACTATCGGGCATTCCAGCAGTGGGGAAAACGTAAACAAATCGCGCGGTTCAGTTTGACACTTTACATAAGGTTGGTAGATTTTTTTTGCGCAATGATGTATAGCAACCTTAGCACTTTGGATGGCGCACGGTGGGTGAGGATAAGAACAAAAAAATTACAATTTTATTTAAAAAAAGGTATTATTTTTGAGAAAAATCCGAAAACAAAGCTGAATTATAATTGCGATTCTACTATTTTTTTTTTTGAAAAATAGCAAGCAACGATGGCGTTAAAAGACTTTAAAAAAATCACCCAAACCAGGACTCAAATCAACCCTGCACTGCATTCTTGCACTGTAGGTTGGCCATGCGGGATGCGAATACAAAAAGATGCATCAGCATTTCAAGCAACAAAGGAATTTTGTACATAAAACTTCCTATCTCGCGTTAAAAATGTTCCTATTTTTCGTTTCTATGTCATTTGCTTCGTTATACTCATTATTTCTACTTATTTTTTAGTTTCCGCTCACTAGAATATTGTCCTTCGGTTCTTTCCTCATATTACGAAATAGTAGACTACTATGTCGGTATTATTCATCGTTCTGTACTAAAGTTTCGAACATCATCCTTCCGATGTCGACGAAAACGGTGTATCATCCCAACTATCGTTACGTAAACATTAGCAAAACTACCGGTACACGACTCCGTTTTGTTTACACCGCTGGCAATCATCCATTAACTAACTAGTGCAAAGGAAAATACAACACCTTTTGTGCTACTTATTCAACAGCATTATATGAGTTTTATTGACTAAGCATACAGAAAGTCCAAACATACAAACTAATACATAGCATTTCCTTATCATACAACCACCTTCTGCCTCCGTCGTACACCCGAATCGAATGCATGATGGACCCGCCAGTGCTTACTTCTTCTGCTTCTTGTTGTAATCCTCCAGCGCTGCCTTTATTGCATCTTCCGCCAGCATCGAGCAGTGCAGCTTGACCGGCGGCAAAGACAGCTCCTTGGCGATGTCCGTGTTTTTCAAGCCAGCTGCCTGATCGAGCGTTTTTCCCTTCACCCACTCGGTGGCCAACGAGCTCGATGCGATTGCCGATCCACATCCGAACGTTTTGAACTTGGCGTCGATGATTTTGCCATTTTCGTCCACCTTAATCTGCAGCTTCATGACATCACCGCATGCCGGAGCACCGACCAGCCCTGTGCCGACGTTCTTGTCCTTCTTATCAAGCGAACCGACGTTCCGGGGGTTTTCGTAGTGCTCCAGGACGTTCTGATGGTACAGAGCGCACGGGACGCTGTGTGCACGCGAAACCTTCAACAGCGTGCTGATATTACGCGGTAGAGACATGATGCTGATCAATTTCCGTGCCACAAACGAATTTTGAACCAGATTTTTCTATAGTTTTCACGGAGCTGTCCCGCAACTCACTCGCACTCTTCGACAAACAATTGCGTTGTGGTGCTGTGACTGACAATAACAAAAATCAGGTGTTTGGCGGCTGGTCGATCGCTGTGCGGATACAAAGCACGGTTGAAGAGTTGACCGGGTTTTCTTTGCAGAAAATACACAAAATTGGAGAACGAAACAATTTTTTCTGGTTTTTTAGTGCTTGTTGGCAAGCGTTTCATCAGAACCAATCATGCTATGAATCTGCATTACTCAAATCAAATCCGCACTTGATATACATCGTTATCTGGTCACGTTTGATGATAAAATCAGCACGCTCAGCAGCAAATTAATATGATGAAAAAAGAGCACGCTATTATCTTTTGGTCTTCAATAGCTCATATCAATAATAAAAGCGTTGAAGAAAGGAAATAGCCCATTTAATTTTCTCTATTTCCGTAGCATTTCTTTTTCATTCAAAAACGGCAGACTGGTTTGTTTGTATACAAACAGCTGTCAAACACCACGAGAAGGAATAAACAGAAGAACCAGAATTCTTTTTGTCCGCCTGTGCCTATCCGAGGATTTTTGTGATAAATTTTGTTACCAAATTGTAATACAATCACCGTGGCCATCATGTCGGTATCGGTAAACCGACGAAACAATACCACACAGTTTGTTAATCGAGCTGAACTGCTTAGCTCTCGGGCATTGCCCCAACAAAAAATCATCGTCATAACCGGTAGCTATGAAGAAATGCGCACTTTATCTTTCAACAGCAAGCATTTATGTTCGCAATGGTTTTCCTTTTTAGATAAGGTTGGATTTGAACCAAACGCTAGCGCAGTGATAGCATCCTGGCTAAAGGAACAGTATGGCGATACAGCCTGCCCAGCTGTCCTCGTAAATCATCTGAGCGAGACGACCAAATTCCAGCTAATGATCATCTCCAAGCTAGAACGACAATTCGAACCAGCCCAAATATTTAAGTACATCGCACGGTGTAGAAAAACTCTCTCCATCGAGCACGTTTTCATATGGATTGCGGAGCAAAAGCTACAGGACACGTTTCTTTTACCCTACATCGAACATATGGCTGATAGCGTGATCACGTTTGAGGATAAGACAGACTTGTCCCTGCTGGTGAAGAAACCTACCGGTGCCGTTACCAACAAGTACTACGAATTTGACCCAATGAAAGATTCGTTCTTCATCGTTGAGGTGAAACGTTCCGCGTTGGCTAAACAGAGCACAGCAACGAAGGAAGAAGTGGATCCACCAGCCCCGAATCCTGCCGCACTTGGTACCTTCAAAATCGACCTAAAGGATGAAGAGATTGCAGCAAAGAACGCACTAACGTTACCATTTGAATTGTAAGTTTTCTATCGTTTACCGGAGGGTTAAGTTTTTGGTACAAATCGTTTACATCTTTTAAAGCTTCAAAACGCTCCCGGAAGGCGGCAAAATCCTGTACCATCCCGATGCGGAAGATGACCTGGATGAGGAGGATCCAGACGACGATCTACTGATATGAGTACAAATGAAATACACGCAAATTTCACACAGCGACGAAAAAGACCAAGCAAAAGCAGGTTTGTTTTGTCGTAAATCGATTCTTTATTTCACGCGTAGTTTTTTGCACGGGAACAGTTTGATAGTATATTGCATTGTATAGAACGCGGGTTCCTATAGACGGGCCCATTTCGGACAACGACAATTTTTAATTTGACAGGCTAAAATTACTAACTAGAGATGACGAATTTCTTCCGAACAATTCCTACCCTTCAACAAGCTGCCGTCCTCCACTGATTCGCATCGTTCAATTGGCAGTTTGGACTGTATTGTGAACACGTACACCGGCAACACTGGTATGGTGCCCATAAAAGCAATTGACTGCACTAAAAGCATGAGTATCGAGAGGAATCCCCCAAAAAACGCTTTGTCGATATGTACACCGTATTTTGCGTTCTTTGCGTAAGGATCGTTTTGAGGGAGGAAAATAGGACAAAAGGGTAACAACAATCAACACAAAACAAACAAAAAACAATGGCACTATAACCCGAGCTTAACATATTGTAACCTCTTGCTTGGTGCTACTACTATCGCTACCACTACTACTATTATTACTCCTAGTTCGACGTCACCGATTCGACGTAGATATCACTCTTTGGATCCATTGCCAAGCTGCTCCAGCTGGTTGTTTTACAATCGGCAAATTGCTGCCCGTCTGCCTTCGTTCGGGAAATACACGCAAATTTCACACAGCGACGAAAAAGACCAAGCAAAAGCAGGTTTGTTTTGTCGTAAATCGATTCTTTATTTCACGCGTAGTTTTTTGCACGGGAACAGTTTGATAGTATATTGCATTGTATAGAACGCGGGTTCCTATAGACGGGCCCATTTCGGACAACGACAATTTTTAATTTGACAGGCTAAAATTACTAACTAGAGATGACGAATTTCTTCCGAACAATTCCTACCCTTCAACAAGCTGCCGTCCTCCACTGATTCGCATCGTTCAATTGGCAGTTTGGACTGTATTGTGAACACGTACACCGGCAACACTGGTATGGTGCCCATAAAAGCAATTGACTGCACTAAAAGCATGAGTATCGAGAGGACTCCCCCAAAAAACGCTTTGTCGATATGTACACCGTATTTTGCGTTCTTTGCGTAAGGATCGTTTTGAGGGAGGAAAATAGGACAAAAGGGTAACAACAATCAACACAAAACAAACAAAAAACAATGGCACTATAACCCGAGCTTAACATATTGTAACCTCTTGCTTGGTGCTACTACTATCGCTACCACTACTACTATTATTACTCCTAGTTCGACGTCACCGATTCGACGTAGATATCACTCTTTGGATCCATTGCCAAGCTGCTCCAGCTGGTTGTTTTACAATCGGCAAATTGCTGCCCGTCGGCCTTCGTTCGGGCCACACCATCCACCGCCACCACCACGCAAGTTTCTCGGATGGTAAAAAACTGCCCGACAAGCTTATCGAGCTGCTGCTGCAGCGGATGATCCTCCGCATCCGTATCACTATGCCGATCACCGGATTGATGACCGACCGGATTCCGATGACGCTCCTTTGCGCGTATCTTGCTGGTGGCCGTATTTGCTACCGAACCACGCCGTATCGGTAGCACCTGCCGGTGTGTGTGCGGTTCATGGCCAGCGTCAGCCCGATCTGGTACGCTAGCCTCATCGAACGTGGACGCAATAGCGAGAAAGCGCGTTGCACCGAGTAAAGCTTTCCCCTGCAGTAACCGCGCACCCCAAATGCCTTCCGCCAGGGGGAGCTTTAGTTTGCTTCCTTTCAAAAAGTGGTTAAAACTGTGCGCCGGTCCGTTCGGGCTGTCTTCGATGGTAAAATGACTAGTGGCAACAATCGTCCCGACCGGATCGATCCATTCGACGGTAAGCGAATAGTTGGTAGCGTTCGCACCCTTCACACGTTCCGATTCGAGTGGTGCCGCGAGCCGAAAGATAAGCGCCGGTTCCGCATTCGTTCCGATGATGCGTGGAAAGTTCCGGGACAGCTGTTCCTTCTCATCGTAGTCCGTGCTAACCTCGAGATGAATGACACGCCGTGCGAGTGGTGTGCTACGCGTTACTTTCGCCGTTACGACCGGTGATATCCACGTTTCGAGCTCCATCCGCATGCCACTCGGTGCGATCGTTGCTTCGTGACGCACCAGAAATCCACGGTATGTGTCCCGCTCGAAATAGTGGGTAATTTCGCGTACCGCGCCCGGCTCATACAACTGAACCATGTTGATGCGTCCGTTCGTGCGTACCAAACTGTGCACAACGTTCAACAGTGCACCATCCCCCGACGAGGCGGCGGTGTCCTCGCGATGGTACACATTCTGCCAGTAGGAGTGGAGATTCGGATAGTCGGCCGGGTACGGGCCAAAGATCCATTCTTCCAGCTGCAGCACGATCGCTTGATTAACCATCGCTTCGAACTTGCGGGCAAAGAACAGTTTCTTGTGCTGGCTGGCCTGTAACCGGTCCCAATCCTCCGTGCGGAAATTGTTCGGACTGCAGCCACACCAATCGACGATGTGACGGTACTGACATTTACACCCTAGCTGCCGCTTCCAGTTCGTCATGTGCAGATTGTTGTTCGTGTAGGTGTGGCAGAACCGAGAGTTCCGGAGCGCTGTGTGGAAAAACGATTCCGCCGGAAGTATCGTGTACTGAAACACCCGCAGCAGACCACGTATCAGTTCGTCCTGCTGCGCATTTCCATCGCCCGTTACGTAGCGAGCAAAATCACGCGATAAACACACCCAATCGCTACCACCATCGATGGTAATGCCGGCCGGCAGTGTTCGGTCACCGATGCGCCACATTCGATTATCGCACTCGACGAACGTCATGTCTAGGCCTTGCTTCTGGATGAACCGTTGCACCTCTCGACCATGGTTGCGCACAAAGTTCTGGCCCCGGTTGGCTGTAAGGAACGTTACCAGCTGATCGACTGTTTTGAGCGGGAAATCACTTTCGCTTAGATTGAGCACAAAGTCCCAGCGCCAATCGGTTTCGTACAGCAGGTGCTCCATTGAGGAGAGAAGCATCTGGAGCAATGATGCTCCGCCCCAGATGGAGGAGAACCGTTTGCGGGCCAGCCGGATGTTTGGGAACTTGGATTCGAGCTTGAGCAGTTCGCGGTAAAGATACTCTTGGCGCTGGAAATATTTCAGGCAAAAGGGAAATCAATTATTCGTACAAGTTCTTTGTCAATGAAGATTAAATGCACATTTACCGCATCGATATGTATGTAGTAATAGTGGCGTGGGCTGTACAGTGCCTTCAGTAGCCGATGGACCTGCCGCACAGCACGTCCGTTCAGTGTCAGCAAAAACGCAACCCGTACCGTTTTGTCCGCGTGCTTCGGTACCGTTTCGGTGCTTTGAGCGGCAAATTCTGAAGCAAACGATTGAAGGGATTTAGGGAAGAAACAAGCGTCTGCTGCGAGTGTACTTACTGCGTATTCCGGTTTCGTACACGTTAATGGTAAAATATCCGCCGCAAGCTTGCTTCGGGTCGCCGGGACATTTAATGTTGCAGCTCGAGTCGGGTAGCTTTGCCGAAGCTTTTGGCACCTCGTCGCCACAGAAGCATTCGTAGCTGGAAAAGGATAATAGTTCACGATAATATTCCACAAAAAGGTGACCCCTCTACTTACCCATACTGAACGCCCGCAAACGGATAGCCCGACTGCAAACACAGCCGGATACACTTTTCCGGCGAATTGTTCGTCTTGAACGTGGAATAGTATCCGGACAGGATGCGAAAATTTTTCTCATCCCGGAAGCATCCGAGCGCCCGGTTCGGCGAATGATCACCCCGTGGACAGTAGTTCGGCAGCCGTTGGGGGTAAAATTTTCCGGCCAAAATTTCACACGCAACTTCCACAATCTTCGCCTTGCACGATTGACTTTTGGCACGGTGGATGGCGGACACCGTTTCCTTCCTGGTCAGCTCGCACGGTGGCACAAAGTCGAGCTCATCCAGCCGAAGGATGTGTGGCTGGCTTGGATTGCTTTCCTTGGCACGGCCTGCCGCTTCGGCCGTTCCTTTCTCACCGCCCAGCGACAAATTAGTGTCGTGCACTCCATCTGTACCGGGTGACACTTTTTTCACATACTTTTCATACAACCGGCGACTCAAATCTCGTTCCTCCGTGCTTTCGTTACCGGTCAGTGGCATGCAGAGGAGTTTGTACGCGAGGAAGATCTGTGCGGCCACGAGCATAAACCCGATCAGCACAAACACCTTGTAGCGCCATAGAAGGCGCAGCGGGAACTTGCGCATCGTACGGGCACCACCACGAACAGCTGGCTGGAGTGCTACGGACGGTGAGCGAGATCTGCCTCCGTTAACGAAAATAACACAGCAGCACCTACACGTGGATATTTGAGCCGTGCGCCGTACATTGGAGCACCCCGTGTAGACGATGTGAATAGCGCTACCGAACGGCGGTAACGAACCAATATTCTAACCAATTCATTTACTTTCCGATGGTGCACATGGTCATCCGTTCGCAGTTCTGGAGGCTACACTGCTGTGAAGTGGAAAAAAATCAGCAAGAGAAAAGGGTTTGTGCTAACAAACACCTTAAAAGTACACTAGAAATGGTGACGCGTGCACAGCGAACAGTACGCACATATGCATACCTACGTGCGATTACGTGGATCCGGTGGTGGTTGAGAATCAAATTACATCTAATTAAGAACTGTCGTCGTCGTCGTCGTCGTCGCTACTTGCTCCAGATTGGAGAACCGCCAGAAAAGCACACAAGAAACGCAGGGCAAAGCAGAACCGCGCGACGATGCGAAGAGCTAGAGCAGTGCAAGAAGAACAAGAAGTGCGCTTGTTTTGACAGCACGCGGTTTGTTGACAAAATTGCAAACGGCACCAACTGAGCAAGGGTTGCTTCGATGTGTAGTACTGGACAACTGAATCGAGAATAATTTGACAGTTTCGCATCCATTTTTGTGTTTTTATTTTCATGCACTACTACGGAACGCACTACTAAACTCTAATTACGTTTCTTAATCCGATAGTTGTTGGGAAACAATTTCTGGATGCGACCCAAAGTGGGTATAGGAACTAGGTGGGCTCATAGGTTTGCCGCGGAATTTACGTTTGACAGTTACGGGTTCGATTCTGATACGCGTATTTTCAAACACACACAGGCGTATTTACACTTTACTCCGGACAGCACAACCAGATGGAGCACGCACACATTGACAAAAGATCGAACCCGTAACTGTCAAATTTTATTTCATTTTTCCATGCGCAGTTGTCAAATCGTTAGGCATAAGCCCACCTAGTTCCTATACCCACTTTGATGCGACCCCTGCAATAACTGACGTTGGTCAGTTTGACGTTTTTGATTTGGCGCGCTCAGCTGCCATTTTATTTTTTCTACTCTCGAACTAACACTGAATAAAGCAAGCGCGTTATATTTGTAGCTCCGTACAAATTGGTGTATTTCTGTCCGTATTTTCGTCGATACGTTGGTCAGTTTGACGTTTTTGATTTGGCGCGCTCAGCTGCCATTTTATTTTTTCTACTCTCGAACTAACACTGAATAAAGCAAGCGCGTTATATTTGTAGCTCCGTACAAATTGGTGTATTTCTGTCCGTATTTTCGTCGATTCACTCCCATCTCATCAGCCGGGGCTACAACCTTCTTCAGAAGCTTTGACTACAAAGTCCGTAGCGTTTATTCTGACGTTTTTATCGAAGTCCGTAGCGTTACCAGAGGGAGGATGCTGACTATATTCGGTGTTCATAGCAGACCGTTTTGCGCATTGTGCGGTTGATGGAGAACAAAGAATTTCGCATTTCGAAAACACTAACACCTGGCCTGCGTGCCGTGACACTAACACTTTAGCTCTGGCTAGCCTGTTCTTAGTCGCAGCGTTCGTTACACCGTGAACCTTGTGTTTCTTATATGGCTTGTAGCACAGGTCCTTCGTAGTGATGAGCAAAGTAGCACAATTCACTGTGCGGTGCGAAAGCGCACTCACACTTGATTGTGCGCACAGTGCGCGCACTTAAAAAAACTTTACGGTACCATGCTCATGACGTAACCGGATCCTGGTGAGTTTAATTCGTTGCTCGATAGTGAATATCCTACACAGCTCGTACAGCTCGTCGTTGTAGCGACTCCTCCATTGTTCTTCCACACATACGGGGCCAGAAATCCTTCTTAGCATCTTCCTCTCGAACGCGGCTAACATGGATTCATCGAATTTTTTACAAAGTTCATGTCTCACAGGCGTAAGTCTGTCTTGTATTACTAGGGAGATGATCATGTCGGATGATTTAAACCAGGTGAATAACTTTATAACGATATCGCGGTACTCCTTCATGGCGTTTAGTTAACAAATAACAATGCACACACAACATTACAAAGTTGTATTCGAACTTATTGTACAACCTGTGTAGTCGTTTAATATATTCGATAAGTATACCATTCATTATGAAAATATGTGCTTCTTCCGAACCGTTGGCTTACACGAAAGAACCGGTATCAAATTCCATTCCGGATTCCGGATCGTCTCCCCTTTACGATAGCGAATAAATAAAACTATCCAGCTGTTGGTAAACGATGCCAAAGATCTCCTGCACCGTAACCCACATTCGGAGATAATGCATTGAATAGATTCTTTGAGAGATGTGCTAATCATTTGAGTGTGCTGTGGACAAGCTAATGACAAATAAAAGTGAAAATAGACACACATCTTGTATGCAAACTATCCATCCATAGATCATTAAACAGCTTTCGAAACTGGTTTCCATTTTATCGGTATTTCTCTGTGCGCTCCGTTGTTGCTGTTGTTTTTTTGTTTCGCGGCCTGTATTCATCCCCATTCCACAGGTTCTAGCCATTATGGTGCGCCTTGTGTGAATTGCCTGCTGGTAGAAGACCGATTACTTGCAAATGGGTGTTTAAGATAAAGAAAGGTGAGGGTGATGCTCCCGACAGGTATAAAGCTAGACTTGTAGCTCGTGGTTTTACACAGCGTTATGGCTATGATTATGCTGAGACGTATGCTCCAGTGGCCAAGATGGATACAGTGAGGACTGTATTAGCCATAGCAAACCAAGAACGATTGCAAATTCATCAGCTCGACGTTAAAACGGCGTTTCTTAACGGTACTCTTGAAGAGGAGATCTACATGGTCCCACCGGAGGGATTTGTTGCAGGATCAAAGAAACTTGTTTGTCGTCTGAATCGTGCCTTATATGGACTCAAGCAAGCATCTCGTGCGTGGAACGAACGGTTTCATCAGTTCGCCATTAGACAAGGTTTCAAGCGCAGTGAAAACGATCAATGTTTGTATGTGCGAACAGTGAAAGCAGAACGAACGATTATAGTGCTCTACGTAGATGATATTCTCATAGTTGGACGTAATGTGAAGGCAATTACGGAGCTCAAGAGCTGTTTCAAGAGGGAGTTTTCGATGACAGATTTTGGTGAAGTGAGCTGCTTTCTTAATATGCGTATTGAGAGAAATGTGGAGAAGCGGTTTATGAGAATCAGCCAACGAAAATATGCGGAGTCTCTTCTTTTACGTTTTGGGATGGAAGATTGCAAACCGGTCTCCACACCGATTGAATGCCATCTGAAGCTGGAGAAAGGGACCGAAGCGGAAAGAACGGATAAGCCTTATCGTGAACTGGTTGGATGTCTGGCATATGTTGCACACACGTCAAGACCAGATTTATGTGTCGCAGTGAACGTGTTTAGTCAGCTGCAAAGCTGCCCGACGAATCAACACTGGTGCTATTTGAAGCGCATTCTGCGCTATGTGAAGGGCACTCTTGATGTAGGACTCGAATTCCAAGGTGGAGAAAAGGAAGCAGCGTTGCAAGTTTTCTCTGATGCAAATTGGGGAAACGATATCAACGATCGTCGATCGATGAGTGGTTACATTCTGCGAGTGTTCGGAGGCACAGTGGCTTGGTTAACGCGTAAGCAGCAAACAGTGGCTTTGTCTTCTACTGAGGCCGAGTTTGTTGCGCTGTGTACGGCCGTATGTGAAGGAACGTGGATGAAAAGGTTACTAGCAGATCTCGGAGTTGTGATTGAAGGATCAGTGCCGTATTATGAAGACAATCAATCCTGTATGCGCGTGGCGGAAGAGCCTCGGGATAGTCGTCGAATGAAGCACGTTGATATAAAGTATAACTTCATCCGAGAACAAGTGAAACGTGGTTACATAATCATCAAGTACGTTCCTTCGGAGAAGCAATTGGCTGATGTAATGACGAAGGGGCTACCTTCCGCGGTATTCAAGCGTCTTCTAGAGGATATAGGAGTGCGAAGTTGCAGAAATTGAGCAGGGGTGTTGGGAAACAATTTCTGGATGCGACCCCTGCAATAACTGACGTTGGTCAGTTTGACGTTTTTGATTTGGCGCGCTCAGCTGCCATTTTATTTTTTCTACTCTCGAACTAACACTGAATAAAGCAAGCGCGTTATATTTGTAGCTCCGTACAAATTGGTGTATTTCTGTCCGTATTTTCGTCGATTCACTCCCATCTCATCAATAGTTAATATCGCTTTTCGGGTCCGGCGAAAGCGTGCTCCACAAAATATCGGAACAGCGGACCAACGGTGTGAAATTTAAATGTTCCGTTGCTATATCACCTCCAGCGAGGCACGTATTCTCGAGATGAAACATATTTTGAATAACCGCAGCAAAGCGAGCATGTTTCTGCAGCACGTGAGCACTATTTTGTATGCTACACGAGAAGTTGTTAAATACCTCAAATAAACCAAGCGTCCGGTTGCATGTTTCCATTGTTGTAGTAAACCGTGGCATCTCAATGGGAGCATTTGAGGCCACCAAAAATTCAACCATTCCCACATAGCTTCCATTTAAATGCACCTTTGCACTCCAAACACCTTGCTCAAGAGGAGTTTTCAGTGCCTTATTTTTAAGTGGATGATTATCGTTTTTTTCTTTAGCCTCAACGATCGTGTACTGGTCTACCGCTTCCGATCGCTTGTGTGGATCGACCCAATCCACGGTAACGGTGTGATTGGTGGTGTGCAATACGGATTTATCCTTGCCAGGTGGTAGGTGAAATACGAGTATGGGCCGCTTGTTGGTCGAAAGAACGCGATCGAAATCGACTGGCAGGTGTTCGACAACATCGATAGCATTAGAAACATCCAACTTTATGTGTACCAATCTGTCTTTCAGCATTCGGTTGAGCGAGCACTTGTTTCTAGGCTTAACAAATACCTCCAGCTCCAACCGGTGATCGTTTACCAGCGCTATATGTCGAATCAGAAACCCTTCGAATGTGTTTCGATTAAAGTAGTGAGTTAATTCCAATATCTTCACCACCTCGTAGCGCTCGTACCCGTTGTTCTGAGCATTGATGTATAGCAGCAGGTGTGCAACATTCAGGACGGCACCCATTCTCGCATCATGCATTTCATCTTCGTGGTGGTACACATTTTGCCAGTAAGCGTTCAAGTTCGGTACATTCGAAGGATACTTTCCAAACGCGTACTCTTCCAGCGTCAGTATGATCGTTTGATCGAAGATGGGATTAAACTTGCGCACTGCATAGATCTTCTCGTCGATGGCTATCTGCAGGTGTGACCAACTGTCGCGGCGTAACGTAAGCGGGCTGCAACCCGTCCACTCGATCGATCGATCCGTCGCACAACCCTGCCCCCGCGACCAACTAACTAACCGCAAACCACAATTAAAGTGCGTTTGACAAAAGTGAGAATTTTGCAACACTTGGGGGAAAAAGTTTTCCGTACCAAAGATCGTATGTTCCATAATGGTCATAATATCCGCCACCAGATCGTTCCGTTCGTCCAGCGTGTACTGCACAAATTCTCGCGTCAGACAAAACCAATCACTGCCCCCGTTCGTAATAATACCGGCCGGTAGTTGTCGATCGCCGATGCGCCACATTCGATTTTCGCACTCTACAAAGTTCTTATCGTACCCGGTTTCGGTTATGAATTTGTCCACCGTGACTATACCTTGCATTTGAACGAAATTTCGTCCCCGATTGGCGGTAAGAAACTCGGTCAGCTTCGCGATCGTTTTGACGGGAAAGTCACTCTCGCTCATGTTCAGTATGTAGTCCGGTTCCCAAGAAGGTATGGTGAGTATGTGCTTCATAGATGCCAGCATGGCTTGCAGCTGTGTAAAGCATCCCCAGACGACAGTGTGCCGTTGGCGTGTTACATAAATGTTTCGGAATTGTTTTTCCAGCTTCAGCAGTTCGCGGAATAGATAGTGTTGTTTCTGAAACGGAAGATGAGATTTATATTGTAGAGAATGGGAATATATTGTCGGGTGATCTTTAAATTACTCACAGGATCAATATGAATGTAGTAGTAATGATTTTTGTCATAAATAGCACGTATAAAACGATGAATTTGTCTGAGATTTCTTTTGTGAAATATTAGAAGAAACGCTACTCGAACCGGTTTGTCCTGAGGACGTGGATACAGCTTGATTGGTAGCTCTGGATGTTCTGCAATCGGGATACAACATGTGTTAAGACTAGGTCTATAGTACCGAGTGTTGGCATACGCACTTGCAAGACCTGTTTCATACACCGAAACCCCAAACTTTCCTCCACAGTACTGTGTCGGATATCCAGGACAGGCAATGTCACACATCCCGTCGTTTAGTCTTAATTTCGGGTCCGGTTTCTCATCTTCACAGTAGCACAATTCTCTAGATGGTTGGAAAAGTACTACAAAAATATGCACCAGATGTAAATGAGCACACATCGCTACTTACCCATTTTGAGCCATCGCGTAACGAAAATTGCGTTGCGTGCAGAAATCCACACAATATTTGGGTGAGTTATCCTGTGTAGTTCTCACGATGGTACTATAATTGAAATGTTTGAACGGAAAACATCCCACCAATCGGTACGGCACGTAACCACCACGCGGACAGTGACTCACGATCGAACGTGGCGTAAGTTTACCCTGCGCATTCTTGCAAGCAGCATGTGCTAGCTTAATTTTACACTCATCACTTACAACACGTGCGATCGCATCGATCGCTTCGGGTGCGGATACTTTGCACGGTAGCACATACTTTGTTCCGTTTGAAATAGTAAGTGATTCGATCGAGGTAGAAGTATCGTCCCCCGTTGTAAACCAACTTAATAAGAGCGAATTTCTAAACATAACAACCACCAAACATAACAAAACTATGAAATGAATGATACACTTAATGGTGGAAAATCGCTTAAAGCTGAGAGCCATTGTCTGAACCGAAGCCATTTGAGGTCTGTTCTACATTGGTTCTAAATCACACTATTAAAAACTGTGGTGGACCGTGTGGAAACGATAGAGAGCATCTGTGTAAATAAATTCGTGTGGGTAGGAGGAGTTTCGTATCACAAATTTGTTCATGATCGTTCATGGTTAGGCATACATATCTGCCGAATATAGACCTAGAATTTCTTGGTGGATGCTTAAGGAGGGTCCACACCGAAGGCATAGCATAACATAACAGTGCTCGAATATGCATTTTGACAGATAAATCTGCCGCAACAAGTGTGGACGCACCATCTCTCGCTCTTACCGATTGTGCGTGTTATTTGTTATGATTTTTATAGTTTTATGTTGATAAACGCGCCAACTTTTAGTTTGCTATCTGAAAAACTAAATAGGAACGGAAAAACACACAAAGAAAGTGCTAGACTGCTCGAATCCGCAATAAATTCGAGCATAACATTTGTTGTGCCACAACAAAACGCGATAGTTCTGGGTTTGTGTTTTGTTATGGCATACGGGGCTGATTTGTTGTGTTATACGCGTATACCATAACAACTGTTCTACAGTGTGGACCGGCCTTTATGTAGATAAATATGAAAAAAGCTGTAACCTTAAACTTTTGAGTATGCAAAAGTTCCTCGTTGGATTTTGTTTCTATCGGCTGTAGCAACATTATTCAACAAAAACTTCAATGAACGGAGATTTTAAATCAACCTATACGCACTCATCACCTTGAGCACAATTTTAAAGTTTAGAAATAAACGGTTTTTTCCGTTTCTAATTAGAATACCCAATTCGCGCTGTTTGCATTTTAAACTCGAGCAGTGTGCAACTGCTCGACAAGATTGTGCGGTGCGCATCTGTCAAAAGCACGCGGCTGTCAATGGCTGCCGAACCTGTCAAAAGCGACCCGCACAGACAAACCTCGCGTCCCCTACTGTACACACCTCGGTATTCGGTAAAATTATCAGTGCAGAAAAGTTAAAATTTTCGCAACAAAAACAAAACATTTTTTCCTATATTTCCCATTACGGCTTGGCTGCTGTATATTTGCTGAACGTGCCACACTCCGGTGAAGCTACGGGAGCTAGAAAAAGTTTAGATCGTTTGCAAACAATCGAGCATTTCCATCTGTAACCCATTCGCAAAACGGCGTACAGCAGGCATCGTGCATTTGTGGTGCCGAAATCCGCAAAATTAAGACGTAATCTTCCGTAACCGGAAGAAACCCAAATCGGATTGTCCATCGGAACGGGACGTAGAATAAAGCTCGCCATACATTGGATTGGGACGCATTGCAATAAGGCTGGTAAGCGATCGGTCGCGTTTAGGCTGTTCCTCTCATTGCGAGCGGTTCCCGGATGGTTCCGGCAACGATACCAGCGGGGGCAGTTTCGATTGTTATGATGTGATGATAAAGGAATGTGAATCGCTAAACGTTTCACAAACAAACGTTATTTGCTATTAATCATACACGTTGCTGGAGCTGCTACTGGTGCTTCTACCCCACTGTTCGACCGATTGACCCTCTACGCGTGCAGGAAATGGTTTATGAGATTATTCGATGTTTCCGCTTCTCGTGCCATACCGTGCCATACCACCCTCACTGAGCACGTTTCTGTGCTGGTTTTTCTTTTCAGATTGCTCCATAGTGTTGTGCGCACACGATTCCCTACGTTTGAGACCTTGCCCTGTCAAGTAGCGACGTCAAAATTAGCGGAGAAACCAGAGTACGTAAAATGTCCTTCAGTTCGGACTCGCCGGATGCGAAAAAGCCCTGCAAGGGTATCCTCAAATCTTCGAGCAGCTTTGACAAGCATTCGGCAGCATCCTCGGTGTAAGTTGGTAGATTGTTTAAGATTGGTGTTCCAGGGCTAATCCGCGTCTGCTGGTGTTGTTTTATAGGCACAGGAAAAGTGCAAAATTTGATGAGCTGAACGTGCTACAGACGTACCATCCGCCGGACAAAGATTATGGACATATGAAGGTGGACGAACCGAAAACACCCTTCAACTACGTTGAAGCAGCCGACGTCGATCAGCTGGACGCGGAAGTGCTTGCGGAAAGGTAAGCCTGTTGCTCGGGGGAGAAAATAAGCTATAAATGTTCGCTTCCTAATGTAACATCCTCGAACTTTAGATTACGCGTTGCAGCAGACGCACGCAGTGATGCCGTATCCGAGGAGGAGCTCGATGACGACGACGAAGAGGAAGAGGAAGAGCTAACGGAGGAGCAGAAGAAGCGCAAGCTAGAGTTCGAACGACGCCGCAAAGCACACTATAACGAGTTCGAGGCCGTTAAACTGGCCCGCAAACTAATCGAAGAAGACGACGAGGAGGACGAAGAAGACGAGGCCGATGACGATGGTGCAGCGAACAAAGTGGACAATGAACCACCAAGTTCGAACAAAACGCCCGCTGCTACCGCCGACAAGGACGGGACCGCTTCCAGTGTGCCGCCGCCTGCCAGTAAGGACGAAACGAAAATGGAAGTTGAGGAAGAGGAAACCGATCGGAGCGCTAGTGTGCGCCCGAACAAGGTTGGCCCCGGTCCCGATAGTCCGGTGGCTCGATTAAAACCAGGTATGGAGGAAATTGTTTAGGTGTGCCGTGGGCAGTGGGTGGGGGAGAATGTCCCCGGGATGGAAACAGTTACGCTTCCACGACCGGATCACGTGCATCCGCCGGTTTCCGGTGGGGGTCCGGTTTTTACAAACGCATTTGTCCGTAAAAAACACACACACACGCACTCGACACGACGACACAAGTACACACACATACGCGCGCGCGGGCTATGCAAGCCATGGAGTGATAGAAGTAGAAAAGGAAGAAGGTCCTAAGACTGCCAATCTGCCATTTTTTGAGCTGTTTCACGGTTACACATGGTCTGCATGCGGGGAAAGTCTGTTCTCGTTTTCGGCTTTAAGTTTTCAATCATTCTATTGCGATATCCTTTAAGGAAATCTGTGTGTGTGTGCGTGTGTACGAGATAGAAAACGATAGAGTGTGAGTTTTGCTGTGAAAATTAGAAGCCAATAGTGCTGGCTGTTAGCTTGTCGCGATAGGGCCACTGATAGCAATCAAACATTAACAAATTTGTTAGGAAAAAAAAATTGGAATTTCTTCCAAACGTGCTGAAACATCATCACACAACACCAACAACAAACCGATTTCGAACACACAATTCCTACGCTCATCTTCTTGGTGTACCACGTTTCGGTGTGTTTGATTTGCATTGCTTTTTTGTTTTGCTCTATTTTTAATTGTCTTTTCTTGTTTCATGCTTTAATCTGGTATTCTTCTTTTTTCTTCCCCCTTTTCTCACTTTTTTGTGTCCTTAATTTTTTCTTTCCCTTTTTCCCGGTTTTCTTGTCGTCTTTTGCTGTGCGCACACCTTTAATGTACTGGCTGTGTTAACTTTTTCCACTTGTGTGTGGGTGTGTGTGTGTGTTTCTCTTATACATTTTTTTTTCTTGGGCACACATAAGTATCGAGCACAATCCGAATTTCGGAAGAAAGTTCCGATCTCGAGGGCCCACGCAGCACGGTTATCGCACTGATTATGATTGTGTCGATTTGTCTGATGATTTTCTTCATCGTTTGCTTTACATTACTGTTTTACTTGCTAAAAAGAAATGATTAGACGATTAAACACTTTTCTTTCTGCTTGTTGTGAGTGAGAATTTAGTCTATAGCTAGGCAGCGAAGATGGGAAGAAAATATTTAATTTACCTTGGTTTTTTTTAAATTATCCGTAGCTGCAGAACATGAAAAACAAATAGATAGGTTTGATTAGCTTCCTTTAGGTTGGGAAGAATGCCCTAATTTAATTGATGTAACAAAATGTGGTCCCAACTAATGAGCCCCACACCATGGACGAATTTTGGATTTAATTGTAAATAACCTCGCACCAACGAATCGATTTTTAGGTTGATATGTTATCACATTAATTGCATGGCAAGCGAAAGGTTTTAAGCGTGTGCGATCATTTAGTCAGTCCACCAAGTCCACCACCAACCACTAACCCGAATACCTCCTAGCTAAACAGTCGTTACCTTCTCGTCTCGTAAGCCAAGCTTTTCCTACCGAAGGAGAATCTACCGCGTGCTACCAAGAGTGTGTCTCGTTTGGTGTAAAACCCCCCCGTTTTGTGTGAAGTTGCGTGTGGTTTTCCTTTTAGCTGCACCTGCATTGATGGCTTTCTCTGTCTACTGTATACGGCTTCCGACGAGCGACTCGGGTGGAACAAAACGGGGCGGGCATGGTTTAGCCGCGCAACACGCATGCTTCGTTCGCTCTGCAAACATGCTTAGAGATGGTGTAGTGCTTGGTAGTCGTCGTTTTAAGCGATCTCTTATCCGGATTACCGTACCGACTCGAGTGGGTCGGTGCAGGGTGTTGCCGCACAATCAATCGTTCAGGTTTGGGGAGTTTTAGATAAGTGAACCCGAATGGCAACAGTTTGTTTTTGGTAGTATCTTGCCCTTACAAAACCAAGCGAATAAATGATAGAACTAACTACAACAACACCACTCATACTCTGCGTCGGGATGTGTGGTGTGTGTGTGCGTGTAACCAACCATAATAGGCGCTTAGTGCTTAGGAGAGAACAATAATTTTACAACAATTTCATTTGCTTTATTAAAACTAATTGGGGCGGGGCGAGTGTTGTGTTGTGGCATTCGCTTTAATAGTACTACCGGGAAGTTGTGAAAAGAAAAAAACAAAAACATTTACACATTTGCAAAAGGCAAACGTTTAGAAACGTTTAAAAATTAAAACAAAATTTAAAAGTATACATAAAATTAAAGGGAAAAACGAAAACAAAAACTAACAAATTAAGCAATAAACTACTGTTTGTCAGTGCGAATGGTAAGAAAACGCTAATCGTGGTTTAGAAAAACAACAACAGGAAACATTATAAAACAACTAAAGAAAGCAAGAACATTATTTGTACGGAAAAAAATAATGTAACTAACTCACAACCACCACCATTGTATGAGATAATCAAAATCGTGTAACAAAACAAACGAGAGGCGCTTACAAAACAAAAAAACAAAACGTGTCACACGTGTCGCAAGTATTTTTGAAATGGCTGGGAACAGGTTCAGGACCTCCCCAGAGGTGGGGCTGTTTTAAACTCATTACTAGAAAATGGTTAAGCATGATATGTTATTTAATGTAGCACACACACAGTCTGTTGTAATTTGTAAATCTCAATTGTTTATTTTAAACAGAAACAAATTTGGCTCTTTTTGGATAATTTTAGGTACTCAAAACAAAACAAAACAAAAGGAAGGTTGAAGCAGAATTCTCTTCGCTCGGAAGAAAATGTAGAATATGAATTTCTTTCTACTACTACGTCCTATTGACTTTTTCGACGTCGAATTGCTTTCGAAGGATAAACGTTTTATCAACAAACCTTAATAAAAATTACACAAAACACATAATAAAAACCAGATTTATACTTCCCGTGGCAACTTTACAATTTTGATGTAGATGAACGATAGAGGAAAAAACAAAACACAACAAAAAACCCTGTAGTGTATACTAGTATAATTAACATTATATTAACTTTACCACAAAATGTCCTTAGTTTTAAGATTTAGTTTTACAGTATAACACACCACCACCACCACCAGTGATCCCCCGCGATATAGGTAATAATTTTCTTTGCCTGAGTGAGAAAGAATGGAGTGAGATTTAATTATTTAAAACCACATTAAAAATAAACGCTAACAATTAGGAACGTCGATTTCAACACTGAGTGGTAATAGGTAATAATATAACAATGCTGCTAGTTTCATTTTTCTTTTCTCCGTGCGTGTGTGTGTACGAGACATTGTAACGTACGTCTACGAAGAGGTTTTGTTTGTTGGTTGGCCTAAAACCGTGTGAAGGAAATGTTTTTAAAATGCTAAATCCCATTTTAACGTTTTTTTTGTGTGCGTATGTGTGCCTGCTGACTTCTTCCTTGCCGTTTGTCAGTGGCATAGGCAGCAGACTAGTAGGAAAGGGCATAGGAAAACGGCGACATGGTTGAAAAACGTATAGGTTGAATAATGATAGTAGTTATATGGAATCAATATATATATATATTAAAAATAGTTTGCGAAGGATTTAAATAAAAAAAAATTAGCAATAATAATCAAAGAAAAACACTTTATTGTTTGCGGCGCCAGTGAAAAGCAATAGACGGATGAGGAGTAGATGATGAAGCGTGTGGGAATTGAGGATGAGTTAAAGGCATTACTTGAATAAATTAAAATCGTGAATTGAATTGTGTATGTTTCGATGGTTTGGCTTTCTCTTTCTCTCTCTCTCTCTCCTTCTGTCCGATGAGTTTTGAGAGTTTTTTGTTTATCTATCCACAAATAATAATACCATTTGTTTTTTTCATTTTGCAGAACCGGACGACTGATTGGTGAGAAATTCGCGATGCACAACGGGAAAGCGTTGGTACGGGGCGACACCATCGGCACCATGGCATGATACAAATTGAAATCCACGGTGCGTGTGTATGGTTTTTTGTTTCGCCAATACATTTTAATACCATCACCACCACCACCACCCCCATCCACCATCGCCGGACCGAGATAAACATGTGAATGTAAAAATAATCCTCTGAAATTGTCGAACTAATTGATTTCGATGTTTCGTTTGTAGCACAACGAACCCACCCCCGATGTTCCCCCTTCACCGCCATTCAACCGTTATGTCCGGATATTGTCAACTGATCGGATATCCGCTGGTCCACCCGCCGGGGTGTGCAAAACGGGGCTGCGGAGGCGTTTACTAGCATTAATGATGTTGTTGTATTCACTCAGCTGATGCTGAAGCTTGGAGTGGTGGGAATATTTTGCTTGTACACATTACGAAAATACGGCGCACTAAATCATGGTGCTGTGGCAATGATTGGGACCAATTTCTTTTTTTTTGCGTCCGTTTCCACCCGAATGTATCCTGCCAGATGTACCACATACCACTGTTGGTGTAGCTGGCTGGCTGCACAACATGTCGAAAGCCGTACCGTACTCATTATCGTTAAAATAAATCCGCCCCTCCCGTCCCGCTGCCACTACCAGCGAGATGGCGACCGTGTCTTTAGCATGTATCCGGGATTTCTGGCAGGTTTTTTTTTTCTGTTGGTGCTTTGTAATGATATATATATTTTTGCCATCATTCGAATGCGTAAAGGTGTTGAACGGAATTGTGCCAACGTGCGAGGAAGAGTAACGTGCGCCGTTAAAAAATATGTAGATTAATTTAATAAACAAAAGTATCGCTTTCGTGTCCATTTTCGTTTGGGGGAAAAAACCGCTCAACGAAACACGCACATAAAAACATAAAACGCCGATGGGTGGAAAATTGATTTCCAACGAAAAATCAAATGTGATGCTATTTGGAATGCTCCATTTGTGCGGGGTGGACACAGTTTCCCAGTTTTGTTTTGCTCTCCTTTATATTTTGCTTTGCGATTGGAAATGCATAATCTATTCGGTGGGGATAATGCGTTCGCATGCGGGGACAGGAAACCCGATTTACAACCATCAACGGAACGCTGGAATAACACGGCGAGGCGGAACTGACCGTTGATGGATGTAAAAATTAATTCATCTGTTTGTATATCCATCACGTGCCAACGATCATCGGTTGTTTACAAGCATATAAATTAGTGGCGCAAAACTCGTGCAATTCTTGCTCGCTCGCAAACATGTTTCCATTGCAACAAACTGTGCAGCCGAGTGCCGAAACGCGGGTCCAAAAGTTTATGCAAACTTTGTCGCGCTCCACTTCACTTCCCCACAACCATCGGGCGGTAAGTTTTGGGTGAAATCAACCGGAACTCCTGGACTGGCACTTGCAGTCACTGCACAGCCCAGCTTCAGTTGTTATTCCGGTGCGTTGACGAGTGTTTTACAATGTAATAAATTGGTAGGGCATTCAAACTGTGGCCACCAAACAGTTTTTTTTTGCGAACCCCATTTTGCTTTACTTCCACCGTAGTTTGTTTGAAATGAAACATTGGTTAGTTTTTATATATCGGGTTGATCCTATCGGGTTGAGCACATTTCGGGAGTCTGTTTTTGTTCTTACTCACATTCAAATGGTGAAAGTGCGCAGATGTGTAACAAGACATAAAAATGCAAAATGCCGATAATATGAAAAACTGTTAGTTACAAACGGGTGTTGAATATTTCTCTACGGGAAGTTAACCGGAATGGGACAAACAACAACCAAAAAAAAAAAAAGATCCAAAACCAGATTGTAACACAACAAAAAGTGAAATCTCGATTTGATATTTATTTGCTGATGAATATGTTTCTTTTTGCTCGCTTCGTTTCAGCCCAGTTTCGTGCCATCGTGTGCAAATTTGGCACGCACCACGCCAGTCGTAATGTTGTTACTGTTGTGCCCTCTTTCCTGCTCGAACCTCGCGAACCTAGGGACTGCGAAAACTAGGGAAGAAAAAGCGAGGTAACGAAACCCATGTTATGTACGCAGATGATTTCGATGATTTTATTATGGAGTTTCTATTACTTTTTTTTTGTTCTATTTTTTTTTTTGGTACGAATGTTTTGTCGCACTGTCGCTACGAGCTGTTGCTGTTTTAAGCACTCAAGGGGAGGGAGGTTGAAAATGATGGTGCTGGCTGTGCACGAGTGGGCATACTCACAATGGTCATCTTAATTCATGTTAAACGAATTTATGCCACCGGGACGATGTAGTGTTTTGGAGGATATGGTTTTTTTTCTGGAAGTTTCCTTTTTTTTCCTATTGTCGTTTTCACACGAATGAGTCGAAAGGGCAGGAACACAAAAGCGTGATGTTTCAATTGGAAATAAAGTGAAGCGTTGGGGGTGAGGTTTAGCCCCTTTTTCGTTGTGGTGTGTGTCTCTGGGTGGGCGATTCAATTACTTTATTCTGTGCAGCCATTGCGAGATAGTGAAGGACCATTTCACACCATTTAAATGATAGGCGAGTGAGTTTAACAAGTGGAGCATTGTGATTGGGAATTCGGTTTTTTTGTTGCTAATTTTGATTTTGTTCCTGGGAATGTGTATTCCTATTACTAATGTTCCTTTTTCGATTTGTGAAGAACAACTCATAATATTAAAGTAATTCTTCATAAGCTCAATTTATTTATGCCCAAAGGTTCTGTCCTTTGAATCTTAAATTTCTTGTAGGTCAATTGCTGTACCCAAGTCGTTCTTGTGATGTATTTTATGGACATTAAGACATTTGTAAATTGTATAGGAAACGTAGCGTAGATTGATCCTGCAGGAGTCTACTGTTAGAGTCAAGTCTTTATAAACCCCTTGTTTTTTCTTAATATTTCGTAGATATAACAGAGACCAGATTTGATGAAGCTCCCAACATCCATTCCGCCTAAGACTTCCAAGGGGATTGATCGGTTACTGTCGAAAATTTCAGAGATGTGCCATGTTATATACTTGCAAGTCTTCAGCGAGTTTATTATTTCACTAGAATCGCTCTACAGGAACAGAACAGAAGAATTGTGACAGATAGAAGAGAAGAGTAGACTGGCTATTCAGAGAATTCCTAACTGAACACCGTTAAGAGACTGTGGTGTCTGATGTGGTTGTACCATTAGTAAGCAGGGCATAGTAAAAGCCTTTCCGTGAACAATAGATAACCAGCGACTATCAATGACTAGCAGATAAATACTAAGGTACTGTCATCATTAGTAGGTACAGTAAGCATTGGACTGTGATTTAAAGATACCAGCATATTCTGGACAAATAATTGCTACATCTCATTTTTTAAATTAATGCTCTCGTAGGTCATACTCAAGAGACTGTTTCATTACTGGGTTCCAAAGCAAGGTTCCTCTACCTGATTTTTCAAAATCTGGGATTAATTTTAGAGAAGTTATAAAAGGCTGATGTCTATACACTTAGTAATTGTTAAGTCCTGCATTTACTTGAACAAGATTACTACTGATCTTGTCTGGTGGTACTTGAATTAATCAAACGATGAGACGATGACCTCTTGTGTAGACTTTTAGGATCTTCTTCTTTTTTCCTGGCCTGCTTCTACGGAGCACGTCTAGTAGACAGGGCCTGGCGTCCAATTCGTTTCCAGGAAACTCGGTCCATGGCTGCATTCCTCCACCCCCGGCTGCATCCGATATCCCTCAGGTCTGACTCCACTTGATGCAGCCAACGAGCTCGCTGTGCTCCTCTGCGCCTCGTGTCGAACGGGTCGCTGACGAGCACCTTCCTGGCAGGGCATGAGTTCGGCATCCTCATCACGTGCCCCAACCAGCGTATCCTTCCGGCTTTGACAACCGTCAGGATGTCTGCATCGTCAAACAGCTCAGCTAGCTCGTGGTTCATTCTCCTTCTCCACACGCCCTGCTCGCACACACCGCCAAAGATAGTCCGTAGCACCCGCCGTTCGAAAATGGCGAGTGCATTGGCGTCCTCCGCCAGCATAGTCCAGGACTCGTGCCCGTAGAGGACTACCGGCCGTATCAGTGTGCGATATATGGCGCATTTCGTGCGTTGTTGGAGTCTTCTGGATCTCAGGATTTTGTGGATAGCCCATAGTAGGCACGATTCCCCTGAACAATGCGCCTTCGGATTTCGCTGCTTACGTTGTTGTCCGAAGTTACGATCGTGCCAAGGTAGCAGAACTTCTCTACTACCTCGAGATCGTCGCCGTCAACTAATACTCTGCTTCCGAATCGTGCTCTATCACGGTCAGAGCCTCAGTCGGGTGTATGCTTCGCACACCGTCGCAGATGTTCGCCCGATGATATCGATGTCATCCGCGAAGCCAAGGAATTGGAGAGACCGGGTGAAAATCGTGCCCCGGATGTCGAAGCCCGCGCTTCGCATGACACCTTCCAGAGCGAAGTTGAACAGCAAACAGGAGAGTCCGTCCCCTTGCCTCAGTCCCCTTTGAGATTCGAACGATTCCGACAGCATGTTCGACACTCTCACCTTGCACTGCACACCGTCCATTGCAGCCCTCAACAGCCGTACCAGTTTCACAGGGAAACCGTACTGCCGCATGATGTTCCATAGCTCAGTACGATCTATGGTTACTTTTAGGATACTTTTCTTTTACTAGGTAATTAGTTTTCATATATTTTTTAATATGTAAAGAATTGCAATTTGCGATCAAGCATTGATGTAAATTTTGAGAGACAAGATCAAAGCTTCTGACATATCAGATATTCATCTTTAGTGTCTTGTCGCTGTAGCAGAGCCATCTGTCGGAAAAAACGTAGCAAGCTGCAGAGCAAGAATCACTTACCAAAAACGCTGAATCTGTAATCTTTTTAAGCACGGTATAAAACATTACACTACCGTAATGATTGTCGCAAGGCTAAAAAAAACCACCAGAATGACGGCTTCAAAAAAAAAAAAAAATGGCGATAAAGCAGCCCCAAACCTCCAAAGCCGATAATGAGTGTGGGTTGGCATTAAAAAAGCATGTGTATGGTTTATTAAAATTGGATGGCCAGACCGGCAGTGTAATTTTGTGGTTAGAGCCCCACACACGATATATGAGGTCGTTGTGGGCCGGTGGCCAAAGAGCAATGAATGCAGCGACGAAAGGAACAAAAAAAACCCTCCGCACGAATCCAACTATCCTAGTTTCAGGGTGGGAAAGCTCATTTGTGGCTTTGTGGGTAAAAGCACGGTGGAGAAGTGCAGAAGGGCAGGGTTTAATTTTAATTGGACTAAGTTTGTTGATAAAGCGGAAACTATGAATTAAGCATATGTGTGTCTGATTTCCCATCTCCTCGCTGGCGACCGGTATCACGCCGGTTTGAATAATGATTATTGTCATCTTTTTATTATTACGTTCCCTCCCCCGGTTTGTTTCTATCGGCCCTTGTTTCTATTGCCCTAACAATTCCGGCCGGTTCACCGATTCGTGCACCAAGCTACAGCTGAAACCCTTAGCCTCCATTCTCGTATCAAATTAATCAACGATAAGTGCAAATTTACGACAACCCATAGATATATTATGCACGGTTGGCGTTGGGTTTTTGACTTTCGTAGTACCGCACCACCACGCACCACTGTTCCGGGCTGACCCGGAAAAACCCGGTGTCCGTTTCAATTTGTGCATTCCGGGATGTCAACGCTTATTTGTCATTATGGGCGGGCACCCGGTCACGGTCTTTGTTGTATGGCAAAATGTTAATAATTTAAAACAATGTACAATAACGATGGCTGACAGCAGCGGAAAGAGCATCACCTTTCACCCGCCTCGCTCTGCTGACAAGGACTTGGGACCGAACAACAATAAAAAAAAAGAAGCTAAAAACCAATCCGGCACGCGGATATTCCTTCACCATTATTATGAAAGCTTCCGGCAGCTTCCGTTTTATTAAACGTGTCAAATTAAAGGCCCCAGGTTTGCCGTTCTCGGTAGCGTTTTAATGCGTACCGACCATTATCTCCGATAGCAAACCGATGCAAACGGATAGTGCACGAACTGGGGCCGGGTCTGGTTCCTTTTATTCCCGGATTCTCTTTCAAACAGATTTGCAATCTGTAACAATGTGGTTTCGCGAAATCCTTACCGCGAACGCTTACGTACAGTGATGGAGTACGTCCGAGGGTGTGTGAAAAATGGGCTGGATCGAACCGGAACGGCAGGACACCGGTGCTGATACGTACGGAAAACAAACAATGCACACACACACGCACACCCACGTGCGTGTGTGCGGATTGCATAAATAAATAAATAATAAACGGCTTTTCCCTGCGTGCTGGTGCAACTGGTACGCGCCTTTTTTTCGCGTCGTTTGGAAAGCGTTCTGGCCAAAAAAAAGAGACAAACAGAAATAAAAGAAAAGCCCTCAGGGATAAAGTAAAGCGGGGGGAAAAAAGCTACACAGATTTTCCATAATTTTTGCAAACGGGCAGCCATCCAATTACGATGTTCAACACCAATGGCGATTGGGAGAAATAAAACCGAAAACCATCCGCCATTGTTTTCTTCCCACAAAATAGCTCTTCAATCTTCTGCCCGATCGGTTGAAGCCGTTAAAATCTCGTAATTTATTTAAAATTTGATTAATAATTACTCTTAACCCATTGCAACCCCGTTGCATGTCTGGGGCGGTTTGGGTGTTCGGTTTCGGGGCAGTATCGGGGAAGCCTCGTTTGTTGTGCTTTCCAGCGGATTACGTATGTCTCGCCCATTATCCCTACAAACGACTCTTACGGATTATTACGCATAAAATATGTTTCGAATGATGCAAAAACAAAACATACTTATCTTAATAGTATTTTTAATTTCAGCATAACAAAAATAAAACGTCTTTGTCTGCGACAATATTTGGCAAAAGATTCGAGAAGGTCCCTCATTGAGAGAGTTTATTCATCATGTTTTACCGTTTTTTTAATCAAAATACAAGTATCTTTACAAATAGGGAAGTGATTTTTTCCGTATAAGCAACTAATTGTTGATCATTTTCAGAGACGTTAATGGAGGCGCCCAGTGCTTTACTGAATGATGTAAGAGTCACAGGATAGTTTACCCAAAAGAGAATTGCTTTTATTACTTTGATTTACAAATTTTTGTGCCTCCAAAACTGCGTTGAGAAAATCTGCTTTTATCTTATAACAACAATGGTTTTCAAATATGAACAATTCACAAATAAAATGTTAAAAAATGTAACAAGAAAATATGAAAAATGATTTCATTTTCGGATGCCTTTCGATAGCTTCAAATGTTTGTACATTCAACAAAAATCTGTCATCATTAATGTTTGTTAAACCAGCCTCGTCAAAGCTACCTCGTAGTGCACCATTTATGCTCTGTGACCCGTAAACACAGAGAGAAGCAATGCTTCATTTTAATGAGCGGGTTACGCAAATACTTGGTGCGTTAATATTTCTTTCATAGAGAGCCGCTCAATGCTTTTGCCGTAATCTTATCGTTCTGCTGTGCAGAAATAAGCAAGAATTCATACTAATTCTTAAGTATAGTAACGAATATAAGCCTTTATTAATGTACGTTTCGTTTGGAAAACATCACAAAGATTGAAGCGTTAAGCGCTTTCGGCGTAAAATAATGTAAGGGGTTTGGGTCGTAACAGAAAAAAAAATCCAGAAAGAAGCTTAATACAGTAGTGGTTGCGATTTTCGCATTTTATGTTTTCCTTTTTCATGCATCCCAAAAAAAAAAACAATAGAAGTCAAACACGCACCTTCGCGTTCGGTTGATACTTGAGCCAAATTAAAACACACATCGAAACGGAGAACAGAAAGCACACGACTAGACATAGGAAGATTAAAGCCACCGCGCAACTGATGCGCCCATTCTCTACGCGCATCATCCTGCTGTATGCCGCTGTGTAAAGTAACAGCACACAATGAACTCTCCAAATCGGGGGGGTATGGCGCACGCTAAAGCTCCTGAGCACAAGCGAATGCAAGCAGTAATTGCTTCCTTGTCCACAAATCTTAACTTTTCTAACTTAGCTTCGGTTTGTTTTCCTTTTGTTCGGGGGTTTTTGGCTACTTTTATTTTCGTTTAGTAGTTAAAAGGTTCGAAATGGATGTATTGTATGCGTGTATCGTGTGAAGTGTTTAACACTAAGCAGGGCTAAGGTTTGATTAAACGCTTTTTGAACTTATTTTTTCATATTTCATAAATACTTTTTGATTGATTAGCTGCGATTTTGGGTGTAGTTTGTTACACGTCCCCGTACCAACAAAAGCTCGACCACTGCTTCTTTTATATGGTGTAACTCTCGGTATTAGCACCGTCCCATTGCAAACACTGCTGGCAGAACGTTCAACGGATAATTGTAACAACCTTTCCTCACGATCGTTAGTAATTTCATGCTGGGAAGATACTTCAGGCTACACTTGCTGAGGTGATTGCTGCACGATAGGTTTAGGCGTGATGTTGCGTTCCTGGTGGTGCCCGGTAACCGGGGTAGGTGCTGTTCAGTGCATTCTTTGCAAAAAAGTCGGCATAGTCCTGCAGCAAACCAAGGTGAAATGATGAAAGAAAAAGAGAGAAAAAACAGAACTCATTAAACATATTATATCAACAGTAGGGGATAACATTTTGGTTTTGTTTTGGAAGTGGGATAGTTAGGAGTTGGCGATTATTCCTTTTTATAGTTTGTATACAAATATTACGAAGCATTGCTGGTTAATTCAGTCAAGCACTGGGCGCCTCCATCATTATGTTATCATGGAAGAAAATTAGCTTTTAATTTTAAAACCTACATTTTTAAACCTACATTTGTGTGGCATTGAAGGGTATTCGAAGAACAAATGAAACACTCGTACAACAAATTTCAACTAAAGTTAATTTTTTCACCTTTTTTTAAGTGATTTCGGTTCAAATCCCCTGAAAGTATGCAAGTTTCTAACCGTGTTTCGCAAAATATCATCGGAGACACAGAAAACTCTTTAACCTATCCCTGTCAGCTACATCGGAAGCCACAAAACCGTACCAAATTGCATCCTTTCAGGTGTGTACACCGATTGAATTTGAAGCCCATCGGTAGTAATACACTTATTGCCCCTCGAACGAAACACACCATAATCCTGCTAAAGACTAGTGCACAATCATACACACTGATTGAAAATAAATATTAATTATATCGCCCACAAAACCGTACGTATCGGACCGGTTGAGTTGACCCTGCTAGCTCCATTCACTAATCACACTTCAATTGAACGGTGATTTATTTAGTTAACACTTGAAATGAACTGAATGTAAAAATTATTTCCCATCAAACGGTGCATCAAACACTTTCACATTCGCTCACTATCAACATTCCATTCCAATGGCTCGCACACACACACACACACGCAGAGCTTTTGCACACGATCTATGAAGATTAATTAATTTACCGACTCGGGCGAAATAGTTTTAGTCGCAATTCACTCGTTCCGCAATTGAGTGCAGTGAGATAATTTTATTTTCCTACGAATTCCTCGTGTGTCTGTGTGTGTAATTATCGCTGTATGTATTCCCATAATCACATCGAGATTTTGCTGGATGAGTGAATCTTAAAAGAACCCGAGCCGGGGGCGGCTCATTATGGGCGTTATTTGTGGAATCGCACCAGGTTCATTGTAGTATACGGTTGTTTTGTACATAATTATAGACAAAAATTACACCATTCATTTGTTTGGTGCTTCATTTATGAAGAACTGTTACAACAAAGTTTAAATACAGGTTGTTTAAATTTAACCAAATTGTGTAAAAAATATATAAGATAGACAGCAACTTTACAGACAGTGTAGGAAGTTGAAGAATGTAAATTATTTAAGCTTTTTTTGCAATCATGACCTGTTGCATTAACTGCCACATAATTAGTACTGGAAACAATATGATTTAATTAAAACAAACACTTCAAAAGATGATTCTCCTAGTAAAGCAACAAACAAGATGAACTAAACTTAAAGCTTTTGTAGACGAAAGCTCACTACCGTACGCTTAATTCTTGTGCTACACATTATACGCTTTTCTTTCCCATTTCCGGATCGATAAATCGTATTAATTTGCACCAGCGCATTCAGAAATCTTGCACGAATTAATTCCATCCAAAGGGCAATTATTTGTGTGGCCGCTTGTTTATTTTGCTGCACTGGTTCTCTACGAACTTTGGGTCAACCGATGAAAGCTGCATCACGCCTCGCACTGCATTTAAGGCTGTGGGTTCAATGTGATGCACGGGGTGTTGCAAAAAGGGAAGGATCGAACCAAAAATTCCCAGCCCTGTTTGAAACATGGCCACCGGCAATGGATGGATTGGAGTACGGTTACCATAGTAGCCCGATAGTGTTGAAATCCTGTGCCGTGTTACTGTTGTTGTGTCGAACAAAAGGCAGAAGAGATGAAGGTAAGATGAAGAGAGAAACCAGCCGGTAGGAATCGGTTGAGAATATGGCTTTTTGGTGCTTGGTACAACCCTTTTTTCGCTCCCCTTCTAGTGCCAATGCGTTACGCGTCTGTCACAACGCGTTTTTATTGTGCGTCCGATGGTGCACAAGATGAGCTCACTATCAAATTATAAAAAGAGAAAAAAAGTAATTGCCACACCCATGCCCGGTGCACCCGATCAAGGCAAGTTGATGTTGAAAAAAAAAACAGAGAGAAACACTCTTCAACACACCTTCCGTTTTGCCATTTGGTTCGGCTATTGTTTTACGTGCCATTTTGTGCCAAGGGAGATTGGGACCTCTTTTTTGTCGCTTTTTTTTGCGTTAACGGAAAGCTCTGAACCCTCCGTTTGCAACGGATATCCCGTGTGTGTGTGTGTGCGGATGATGTCAAACCGAGCGGCCGATAATCTCGTAGGCTCGTTAGTTGTGGCTTGTAACAAACAGCACAAAAAAAAGCCGAAAAGGAAACTATCTCCCCCTTTTGTTCACGTTTGGCTTAAAGGTGTCAAACTACAATACGGCCAACGGTCGGGGGGGTTTTTTTTTTGTTCGATCACCTACCGGTACACCTTTTCGCGTGCATATGTGCGCAGAAGGTACAGAGTGGGCTTTATTCTTTTTGGAAAGAAAAAAAAAAGATCGGGGTAAAAGCAATGGAGGTTGATTTTTTACTCGGTTTGCTTGCTCTTCGCGCTTCCGTCCATTATTCTTGTACCCTTGTCAACGGTGGCTCGATTCAGGTTGGTTAGGAGTTTATGGTGCGGGTTGCTATCGGTGTTGCCCAAAACAAGGGTACAGCAAAACGGTGCGATTCCGGCGTACATACGATACCGATCTACCTAAATTGATAAGCTTTTCTCATAAACTGTTTCGTCAATTTGCAAATATCCCCCCTCCTGTGGACAGTTTTTGACGATAGCCATTGTTAGCATTATTAAATTAAAAGCCCGGTAGGTAGGATATACGTTATAATAATATATGAGGGCGATTTTCGTTCGACAAAAAAATATGAAAGCAATGAAAGCTAAGTATTATACTAATCCATGTGGAATTTAGACAATAATTGCTTGTGTTGAATAATCTCGAATATTTTGCAAATAAATTTTTCCAAATAGCAAATTTCCTTCTCTGAACTCTAAAACTTCAGCAAAAGTAAATGATTCTGCACCACCAGAATAAAAAAAGAAAACCTTTCCCGCCATCTGGTTTATAAGCTGGTAAACGGCATCTGTCTACAGGTGCGATCGTTCACTCGGTTAGAACCCAATCCAGCTGTCATTTCGCACCAGTCAGGTCTTTTTGCCCAATGGTATTGGGAACCGTTTCACGATCCTTGCTGAATGCCATCATTCAGTTTTGGCGAGTTTTTATGCGTTGATTTGATAAAACGGTACAAAAACTAGGTTTTAATTGAAGGTGAATTGCTGTACAACATTCATGAAAGCTAGAAATCAAATTTTTGCTACTTTTATGTACAATTAATGGTTCAAAATTGAACTGAAAAAAAGGAGTAGAATAAAATATAATCAATCGAAATAAGATAAAAAGAGAGCAAAGTAGATACCTTCAAAAAAACTGACTAACAAAACTCAAATATAAAATAAATAATAAATGAAATAATAAAAAATGTTTTCAAGTTATTGAAGAACCAAATTCTAATAACATAATAAGTTAATACCAAAGTTGCACCAGGCTCCGGTGGGCTGGTCATGTCATGAGAATGGCACCGGACGACCCAGCCCGTAAAGTCCTTTTAGGCCGTCCACATGGACAGAAGAGGCGTGGTAGGCCCAAACTGAGATGGAGTGATGGCGTTGATGCGTCCGCCAGAATGGCCGGGACAATGGATTTGCAGACGACGGCGCTAAACCGTGAGCGGTATTGAGGATTGTTGCAGCAGGCCAAGACCGCGAAGCGGTTGTAGCGCCTGATAAGTAAGTAAGTAATAATAATTTTATGTTTTATTAAGAGCAGCCACAGCTAAAAGAAAGCTACATCATATGCTACATCTTGAATTATTGTTGGAATGAATACTGTTCATTTATCTTTAAATTATTACGGATATAATGTCTTTGTTGCTGGAATATAAGAGAACGGAACAGAAGCCAGTAGAGCTAAGAAAAGAAATCTGTTTATTAAACAACTTCTACTGCGGTAATCAATCTGTTTCCATTACACGTCATACATATGTCCTACAAACTGTCATGTGCTATACACTATAGCAAAAACGCAAACTAGACCTACTGCAGATATTGTTCCACAATAAATGAATTAAAAAAAATATATGTAAAAAATTAACGTACGGAAAAATAAATAAATAAATGCATTTAGGACATAACGCGGTACAGTAGCAACAAAAACAAATGAAAGGAGAGTACTAATACAAAGAAAAATATAAAAAGATAATATACTAAATCAAGCAAAAGCAGTTGAGATGAAATTAGAAGAAATATCTGCGATATTAATGAGTGAATTTAAGAAAAATCGCTCCTGTTGCTTGCAACATGGTAGAAAACCTATTCCTTATTGTATATTAAAATGTAAAATTTCATAGAAAATTACTCTACCGTAGCAAAAATGCGGCAGCATAGAAAAAAAGGCTTCTAAAGCTTCTTTTCCAGACTAGCAAATAATTTTTGCTCTGCAACCCTTCTGCATTCTCACAGTAGGGGGGAAAAAAGTATGTCTTTGATCGACTTTCCCCGTTTTGCACATCAGATGTGCATTTTCTCGCTACCCTGGCGCGCTGGCGCGGTGGCGATCGAAGAAATCGGAACTGCGCTGCAGTGGCTTGTTGCTCCGCTCCTTTCGTCCGTTAACGTCCGTTGAATTCAATTAGCATTGATTTTAATTCAGTTTTCAATTCTTAGAAGCTTAAAACATGACGGTGGACAAGCTCTGGGAGAGGTATCCTACGTTTTACGGCGAAAGCCAACACCAGGGCCGTCCTGTTCCGATATTAAGGTCAGTGGATGGAAAGTTGCGACCCGAAAAGGTGAAAAATCGTACGTTCCATTTGTGAATAGGAATGGAAACGTGCTAGAAAACGCGTGGGAATATAAGCATGGATTCTAGACACAGCGAGTGGTAGGGCAAAAAAAAACACCAGAATGAATGAGTTGTTCGACGGAGGAAAAAAGGAGAAAAACCGGTTCAAGGTGGAAGCTTTTCATACATATATATGAGTACTGGTGGCTTCCAGTGGCAGCTGGTCGTATCAGTCGTATGAGCTTTTTTTTTCGCTTCCACTCCGTGTGCAGGTACCGCACACGTGGACCACTCTAATGAAGAGCAGAGATTTTCTTCTATTAGATGAAAAGCTTTCGTGTTGATCCCACCTTTCCTGGGACGAACGTTTTCCAAATGTACGTAATTAGAAATCATGATGCTGTGCGACTCTTTCGCTCGGTAGTGGCTCGGCAGTACCGTAGTGATCATGATTGAATTTAATCAATGATGGAGGACTTTTACTTCTGTGTTCACATCGAACACGGGCTGCTACCGGTGGTCGGGTTGTCCATTGGCTAAACCAACGCGTTTGATAGGGATCGGTCGATGGTGGACCAGATTACAGTTGCAGGGCAGATAATATTAATGAAATTTCTTAACCGCCTGATGTTAAGGGAGCTGTCAGAGCTGTGTCTGACATTACTCGTCGCAATGGATGGTAAATGAATGGATTAATTCGAATTGTAAATTGAATTTCACAAAGATGCACCATTCAGCCGATAATAGATTAGTAATTAGAAAAATCAAAAAGAAAAAATACGGGTTAATAAGTTCACTAAAAGAATAAGTTTGCTTTTTGTTAGACGTAATGGAATTTTGATATCTGGTGGTTTAAACACCTCCAAAATCGTCCTTTGTTTGCCGCGAGCGCCGCGAGTGTGTTTGTAGTTCGTAGCACGATAATGCACACGATATTTTATTTGCTGCTCAATCGCATCATGCACCATGCATTGTAGCTAAATTATCCTCTCGCATGTTCTTTCCGGCAGCTATGGCAAACAATATAGCCATATCTCTGTTGCCTCGGTGTCTCGTCAAATGTCCTCCCCATACCCGAACAAAGCTTCATACTGCAATTTTGAGCAAAAAAGCTCACCTGGACAACAATAAGTGCACGACGGACTTCGACGGAGAGTACCGTGCAACATTACACCATAAATGTTGCAGCTACTGTTACTACTACTGCCCCTGATGATGATAATAATCAGGGTAACGATAATGATGGTAAAATACTCGCAGATTGATTGTACGCGGCCGCACGGCGATACTTTACCATCCATTGGTAACGTGGACCGTTGCCACGGTGCAAACTGCAGCTCGTTTGGATAAAGGGATGGACAACAATGCACTCGCGATTGCATAAGCGTAACGAGGCCTCGAATACTTTTCGAACGTGGTGCATTATTATTATGCTGCACAAACAAAAGCGCACGGGAATCGTAAGGGGTTCGTGCCGAGCGGCGGAACATCAAATGGTTACATTCTGCTAATAATATTCTATTGTTGGGATTTTTTTGTTGTTGTTGCTGTGCGTTACAAATGCTCCCTTAGTTATGCAAAACAAAGGTATCGGGAATGGATGTTTTAAACATTGATTTTGTTAGGCACATAGGATTCAACATCAATCTAGTGTGTGGTAGGAGTGTTTAATTAGAATTCTAAATTTCTCCTTTACAACTCACACATAGTTGTTCAGAGTGAGTTGCTTCTCATTTTCGTGCATTAAATCTCAAAATGGTTCAAGCATTACTATTGCGTAGGTACAACAGCCTCTGATTTAAAGTCAATTATGTCATAGAAATATAATACATCGGTAATACTGAGGGGTCAGAGAATACTGAGGATTTATTACGTACATCGGATACTTAATATCTGTAGCCGACGCCTCTTAAAAAAGATTATTTGAACAACCTGCTTTAAAAGAAGAATTTTCGGTTCTCTATCTACAGAGTATACACTCTCTGACTAACTAGTTGTAGAGCATTGAGTTGCCAAAGTACTCATTGATAACCGACGAGAATATTGTAAGCTCAAGATAAGCACTCATAATTGGCAATTATTTTAATAAAACTGTTCAAAATTGTAGAGAAAACTTAAAAGTACACTGTTGCCCGGCCTCCGTCGTGCACCGACCAGCCGCGAAGGTGACTGGTCCCGCGGTGTCTCCGGCTTCCGAGCAGCAGTTTATGCCCGCTGCCTTCCCGTCGTCGAGCGAAGCGGACCCCGTCAACAACGGTCTAGCGCCAAGCGCCCCCCTTCCGCAGCGTCTTCACCGACAGAGATTCGCGCCTTACGGCTTGCCTTCCAGCTAGTTGCCCCAAGCTTGCGGGGGCCTATGCGGACGGAAGGGGAATCCTGCCAATGTCGACACCTTGGTTAAAGGACGCAAGGTACGAGCCCGGGTAGGAAGAGAGGAGGAGTGATCACGCCTTGCTGCCAATTAGTGTCCCTTCAAGATTACCGCGGGTGGGGTCTCGTGGGGATTAAGAGGCTTGCGTCAATTTGGTCGATTTTCGGAGGTTGAAATCTTTACCATACACTCTTTCCTTGGTTAAAGGACGCAAGGTACGAGCCCGGGTAGGAAGAGAGGAGGAGTGATCACGCCTTGCTGCCAATTAGTGTCCCTTCAAGATTACCGCGGGTGGGGTCTCGTGGGGATTAAGAGGCTTGCGTCAATTTGGTCGATTTTCGGAGGTTGAAATCTTTACCATACACTCTTTCTTCTTTTGCTACTAAATTCTTTATTTGTTTCGGTTCTGGCGTCGTTTACAGTGAACGTTTTTATCTAGCGATGACTAATAGTGATTTTCTTGGAAAATACTAAGGATTCATCCTTTTCCTAATCCTTGCGATGAATAAAAAAGTTTCGTTGCGCCTGGGCTAGAACTTAGTACCTAGCGCGCGCGTCCCAGGTCGCTTACGCACGTCACCGCGCAGCACTTATACGTCACATGTTTCAAAACCCGGTTTTGAGGGCTTAGTAGTAGTGGTACTACTAAGCAACGCCTATCCTGCACTGTATCCTACTCGGTCGCAGGAGCGACAGATCCAGACACTTTTATTTTATTTTGGTTGCGATATGAGATCAATATTACGATTATTTGCACTATATTTCCTCACCATTAAAATCATTGAACTGCTTGGCTCAATGTTCAACAAGGCGTTTAGGACAAGGCGCTAGTTTGGGTCTCTGCTTATTGTGGAATCCCCGACAGTGAGAAGGCAGACTCACTGGCCAAAACAGGCGCCACAGAAGGCGCATTTTACGACCGACCGATCTCGGCCCATTAGTTCCTTCGTTTTCCGCAGCAACTTTTCCTGTCTCGCTGGCAGAGTATGTAGGAGGCGGATGAACTTGGGCGTTTTCTTTTCGTGATCTTTCCGCAAGTGTCCCTGTGGTTTTTCTTTCGATGGGCTCTCTGTAGATCGTGCGTTCATACGGATGATGGCTCGACTAATGTCGAATCATTTCGCTTTGAATGCTCATCTACAGCGTATAACTCTGGCTCAGACGAAAGCGTGTGGCTGCGGTGACGGATTCCACGATGTGGATCATCTTCTGTGGTCTTGCTTGGAGTACGAAACCGCTAAACCCTCCTTGCAGTCCAGCGCATCGGCATACAAACGGGTATAGAAATTAGAGAGGTACTGGCAACCAGAGATCTCCCCTACATGACAACGGTCTTATCCTGTGATTTCACATCCCAATTATCCTTCTCTTCCTTCCTTCCTTCTTTGTTATATGTTGTGTTGTCTTTGTCTTACGTGTTTATTTTTTTGTAGAAGATACGGGTAATCTGTTGACTTAGC